>CM057820.1:130766205-130932914 GCA_030067965.1 Latrodectus elegans
TTTGCGGCGCTTTGTTTCGTGTTTTAAATCAAAAATATTATCGCATGAAAAATGCGCAGTCAGATCAGACAATTAAATTCTGTTAGGTACTTAATTTTAAAACACTATTACACTGCTAAGGAGATATTTTCAAATACTCAGAATTAAGAAATATATAATATTCATAAGCAACAGGTATTTTATTTATTGTTCTTTACATAATTCACGTACACATACTATTATAATAATTCAAATATAATAATAAAAATTTCTTTTAACTCATTACTCTGATGCAAAATATTATGCATTTAATAAGATATGAAACATATCTACCAAATTAAACAAATAACTATACTCGCAATTAATAATACTGCTCTAAATTCAAGAACATAAAATAATAACACTGTTATCGAAATAAAACAACTTATAAAAAAAAACCTATTTATACAGTTTTACATAAGTGCTTAAACATTAACACTCATTAATTACTTCCTTAATTGTAATTCTTCACAATTAATTAGGAGATATTAGAAATGTAAAATCAGAAACAGAAACTTATCTGGACTTCTCAAATTGGAAACTGTATACTCCAATTTAACCACAAACTCGGATGAGATTATATTTGTCATGAATCAATGAAACACAATACATCAGGAGGTAACCTGTAAAATTTTTGAGTTCCCCTCCAATAACAAAATTTAATTCTGGGTAGTATTTCTTTAACAGCGGAAAGAAACTTGAACATGGACCCCACGTTGAGCTTCATTATTTTATATTATAACACTTATCTGGTTTAAAAGGAACAAAGAAATATGTTCCTTAAATAGCTCAAATAACCTATTACAATTTAGGGTACAATTTGAGCACAACACAGATACATATACTACAAATAAAACAAAATGACATCTAAGCATATAAAGTTAAAGGGAACAGGGTAAACATGAGAGTCATATCAATATACGTTTCACTCCTAGCGTTTCTGGAGAGGGACTAGCTTCCTTGTTGATGACGTCATGGGTGGTACTGTAGACAGGGGGCGCAATATTCATTAATTATTTAGGAAAAGATGAATTTGAATTAATCAATGAAAGAAATTCATAAATATTTGTTATACATGGAAATATGAAAATTACTTACAAACTTAAAAGTAATATATACTACTTGTGATAATATTTAATGATAATTTTGAGAGAAATTTGATAAAAAAAATATGAAAAAAACTTTTTGAACTTTACATAAAATATTAGATTCTTTGCTCTACAAATTCGTGCATATATAGGATGAATTCATTCTGTATTCTACTAAATTCAGTAATGGAGAATGGGCACGATTTTCTATATCACATACAGGGATATAACATTTTTTACAATTAAGATTAAGAAGGACATGGAGAATATAGGTAGTGTTTCACTTGACTCATAGAAAGAAAATTTTAATTGAAAATATTCTGCAAAATAAGTGTGCCGAATTTTATAACTTTAATGGTGCAACTTTAATCATGTACCCATAACTAATGTTTAATTTTGAATTAATTTATGCGTTTAAAACTATAGAACAAATGATTAAAGATACGCTAAAAACTTTTATGAGATTTTAATGTGTGCTTCTTAATTAGTAGCTCTTAAAATGAAATAAATATGATTCAAATATCAGATATTTCTGAATTTAATCTTAATTAAATGCATCTCAATTGTCCATTAACATATTTTTCTAATTAAATAGATTAGTGGAAGAAATATTTAAAGATTTACTATAATCAAGAAAAGATTTAAATTTCTTTAAAAAAATTTATTTTCTTGAAATAAACATGATGCTAACAAGCTAACAATTATTTAAAGCTTTTCTTTCATATTTCTCTGGAAACCCTATAATGAAACAAATGTAAGACCAAAATCTGAAATAGATTTTCTTTCTTTTGATATTTGTTATACCGATATCTGAAACCTTTTAGCTCCATGCTTCTAATACTATTTTTTCAATGTAAAGGCTTATGGAATAGGATATGTGGGATATACTTATTGAAGTATGAAAAGATTACCGAAAAAATTCATAAAACTTTCGACTTAGACTTTTATTGCCTTCTTATATCTAACACAAAATTATTTCTTGAAAATAGATTGAGAAATTAATCCAACTTCTTTTTCCTTTTTTTTTCAATATTAAATTATTAAAGTATGTTATAATTTATTAGTTTTATCAGCATTCATTATAAAAAACAATAAATTAATATACTTGAATATTTTAATATTGAAAATAAGGTATAATAATATATATTCATTCTTATAGTTGAAATATATACAAAATAATCTGCCTTGCATTTTATCAATATGATTAATTTTACAAATATATTTCTAATTTTAAGCAATTTATATAATTTTTATTCAACCGTATGTTCTCATTTTAAATAGAAAATTCAATTTTCATTCCAGTAATTTTTATTAGGTATATTTGTACCAGGGACACAGCATAAAATATAGATTATTTATATATTTTATTTCCTATATAATAAAACTTATATAATTCGTGCTGGATTAAGAGTATACCAATTGAAGAATAAATCGTTGACCCATTCAAGAGAAGCATTTATTCCTAGACCTACCTCTATTGAATTAAAACATATACTCTAATTTTATATATAGGCATTAGTTATACATTATATATACATTCCTTATATGGAAGATAAGTTTTTTCAAAAATACAATGTGGTGGTGAAAACTTGTTACCCACCCACAGCAAATGTGAAAATGTTAAAATACTTTTTATTTTCTCTGTAATTTTTCTTTTTCATCAAAAATCTGCAGTTTTGCTTTCTTTCTGGTTCTTATAAAAAGTAACTGTATATTTAATTCACTTTATAAAAATGCGCAATTTTGCAGCCACCTTTGAGTTCTTGGAGAGAAAACATCTTTATTTAAAAAAAATGAATTCAAGATTTTCAGATAAACTTAGGCCTTTTTCTAATTATTCAATATAAAATTGTAATAAAAAATATCTGCCACGTAGCAAAATGAATTTGTAAATAGGCAATATATAATCATTCAACTGATTTAATTAGGAGGTCTCTGTAAGCATTTTTTGTATTGAAATTTTTATTGGATAGTGCTGTCCTCAAAAACTAGTTCATCTATTTTCCAATTTTTAAAGATGCATGGATCATTTTCTTTAGTAAGTACTATATGACTGGAATTTCATCAATCTTTGATGTTAAGTATTGTCACTTGCTAAAGACTAGATTATAACAGATTGTGTTTAATTCAGAAACAGGTCATACAGTTGTTGTTGCACCAGCATGCTTCCCTTTACTTAGCCCTGAGTTAGTCTCTACCAGTTAGATAGTCGGATGGTGTGTTTGTTGTTTTGAAGCAGTACCAAACAGTAGACCCCAAATACTTGGCCTGCCACCCCAGAGGTATCATTTCACTTGGAGGATATAGCTACCACCCCCAGTTTTAACTTGCTCCAGACGCTTTTGGTACATGATGGTTGTCCGGGATTCCAACTCACTACTTTCTGATATTTAGAATGATGCCCTAATCAACCAGGCCACCGTCGCTCGGAGCAGGCCATGTGACCAATCAGTCATGCGTTAAGCAGCCAATAGAAACATACGCGGCATCAAGCAACACCATTCAATGTGAGTAACGTGACAGTGTGTCCACACATGAGGATATTGATTGATTGATTGACTGTGTGGGGAGACCCCGGATTGTACCATGTGGTTAACGGGTAAAGTCTTCCCCACACCTAGAGCCCCCTAGACCTCTAAGAGGTGCTTGGGAGCACCTGCATCTCTGCAATATTTAATAAAAAAAATAATAAAATAAAAAATAAAATAAATAAAAATAAATATAAAAATAATAAAGTAAATATATATATATATATAAAAATAATAAAAGAAAAAAAAAAGAGGGAAACACATTGGAGGCAGACAGAGGCGAGTTCTTTTGGGCTGTCCCTGTAAGTTGTTATTTTTGATGTTTCATGAATAGGACAGATGTTGCTACCTGCTATTCATTGTCCGAGTCCTCGATTTGGTTACCCGCATCATTAACATTAGTAGAGGGAGTTAGTCTCAGGTCACGGAAGAGCTTCAGTCCTCTTCCAGTCATACAGAGCATAAGCTTGGTGAGAAGTTGTCTGCGATGGCGATCCCCGAGGCAAAACTTGAGAAAATCGGTGTTGTTTTGTTGTGCATGCTTCTTTAGGTGATAGGGGCTGTTTCCGAGCACTCTAAAATATAGTGAAGTGGGTCACCTTGGGCTCCACAAATGCAATAGGAGGAAGTTGCTCTCTGGATTTTGTAGAAGTACTGCGGGTATGGGCCGTGAAATGTGAGGAGTTGATTAAGGTAAGGATTACAATGTGTATGTTGATTGGTGACTCTTGGGAGAAAGGTTTTGGTAACACGACACACATGAGGATAGCGGAATGACCTCTGCTGCGGATAAACTTTTGTGTTTATTCTAGTATTTATTTATTTTAATTTATGCTTAAGATATTTCGAATCATACTTATGTTTTAACAAAAAAAATCTAAAAAAATAAATAAATAAACGTATATATTTTATAACCAATTGCATGAAATATTTGAAATGTTTAACTTTTACGTCGTCATTATAATATATTCCTCTTTTCTTGGAATCAGATGCAGCGTTTTGAAAGTAATTCCTTTTCACTTTAATAACATCTATTACAATTCTTGGAATTTACTGGGATAATTTTTCTCTAGATGCATTCAGCAATGGATTCTGCATAATCTTATAACGCCTTCAATTTTAAGTCTTTTTTAAGAGAACAAAATTATAACAATTTAATTTAAATATACGCTTTTCACTGATTTACTTAGAAACAAAATTATAACAATCTAATTTCCAATTAAAGCAAATGAAAAATAATAATCATTATACTACTTTCTAGATTTTAAATAAGGAAAGCTGATTATTATGTTTCTTTTTCTATACTTTTCTAAACTTTAACTTATAAATGTTTTCCTTTATGAGACTAAAATTATCAGCATAAGTATTTATGTGGTTTATTTACATTGAAATTGTTATCACTATGAAAATGTGATTGGGGCAAAGGTATAAATCAAATACAACATCCGTTATCATCATAATACATTAATAAAGACACTTAAATTATTTCTGTATTGCATTATTAAAGTAATTATGCATATAATCACTTGTGCTTAGCATTAATTTTTGTTCTTAAAATTTTTCTTTCGACAGAAATTATCAAAACAGTTTAGAGTATCTGATATTTCTCTTTTAACACATTGTTGTGAATTTCTTATTTTGAAAAAGATAAGTAATAAAGAATGTTGATTTTTTATAAAAGAAACGTACTTTAATACTTGCAAACAAAAAATAGAATATTAAAAAATAATAGTTATCAATAATTGTTTTTCTCTGTTTCCATTTTAGACATAAATTAATAATTACATCGTAAATAATTGAATAAAATAGAAATGTGCGAGAAATATCTGATATATTACATGTGAATACATTTGATTATATATATTTCTAAATATGCTAGTGGTGGATATCACCAGATGAACAGTCAAAGAACTAAAAAAACTAGTAACTTTAGAGAAAAATTATAGAATATATTTTCAAAGTATTGTCATAAAATACACTATTTATATATTATTAAAATGGACGCGATATTCAATGTGAATTAACTGTTTTTAAATGCACTTTACATAACAATTCTGAATACGGTAAATTTATATGACTTTTCAAAATGAAATGAATGAAATAAAATACACCAGGTAATTTATTAATGAAAGTTTAGTTTTGGAATACCATTTAGCTTTACTCTATTTTGTTAAATCTGAAATAAATTCCTTTAAAATATTAATAACTATGGATGAATACATAATAAATTGTATATAAGACAATTTTGTAACTGTAATTCAATATTAATAAACATAACACTACTAATATCTTAAAAATACTATTTTTATCAATTATTTAGCCAAAATTTTCTTTAAGTTTAAACAATTTCAAATTATGCATTTTCTTCTCATCGCTAAAAAATTGTTGTACAAAACTGCTGTATATGGAAATCGCTGTTTATTTTTTTATCTTTGTAAGTTCGTAAATGGTTCAGAGTGTTATTCGCTTGTGCATCTAAAAGTACTAAACTTCAATTAAAGAAACAAATCTGCATTTTCAAAGATTGTTGAACATTTGTGCTCGTAATTCCTTTCTGCTTTTAAATTATGTTGGATAGTTTAAATGTTAGAAAAGCATTTTTATTTGTATTTAACACTAAAAAAGTTGTTTACTTTACATATGAATTGTTTCTTATCAAATGAAGTTTGAAAGTACTTGTACAGAAAAAATTTTCACGTGCAGAACTCAACATTTCAACAATATGGGATGCAAGTTAATTGTGGTAGTTACTGCATTAAAACTGAAAGAATAAGCATTTGCAAATCGATAAATTAAATCATGAACATTTTTTCTATAGTATGATTTCACTTGATTTTTAAAGTATGTAAATTAGTTGCTCTAAAACTGTTCCTTTAGAGTAATGTTAGTTAATGAACTAATTTATAAAAAGTAACATATGTACACATTATTAACTATTAATGCAATACTTAATAATACTTATCAAAATTTGGTGATTATATTAAAAAATTGATAAATACTATATTATTCCCAAATCATAGTTATATAGGCCCCTCAGGGGTTTACCTTCTTTAGATAAATATGGATGTCGCAATCCCAAAGTACCCTAGCGATCTGTCCTCTTCTTTCTTTTCTTCTCCTTTCCATCCCTCAGGGGTTTACCTTCTTTAGGTAAATATGGGTGTCGCTATCCTAAGGTACCCTAGCGATCTTTATCCTTTTTTCCCTCCTGTCCTCTACTTTTCTTTCTTTTCCTATTATTTGTCGTCGTCGAGATCGACTTTTTGCTTATGTTGCATCTTGCTTTTCAATGGGTTTTACGTCCATTTTTTCCATTTGGTCTTCCACCCCATATGTTGGCCGTGTATGGCGTCCCGTAAGGGGGAAATTGGTGTCCTGGGGTCCCTTAGCGTTCCCTTTGGCCCAGGCTTCTCTGTAGATGTGTGGCTGGAGTGAGCCCGCTCTCAGTCAATCGGCTGGTGCTATGTTAGGATTTTATTTTACTCTTTGCATGGTGCTGTAGGGCTAGTCCTGCATTCTGGGTTGTGCGGACATGTTCACTAGATCCTCAACCCAACATGTAGTACTATATCCTGGTGATACCCTAAGGTAAGTGCCGAGGCTGACTTTTGTCAGAGCCGGTAACTGCCTTCCCTTGTTGGGCTCTGTGATGGGCGGGGGCCCACTGGGATGAACATTTCTCTTTCTCATGGGTCCAAAAAATTCTAGCCACGGCGAGAGCCTTAACTCGTCCCAAATTGATAATAAGTTTGACAGACTTGGAAATGGTTACCCAAAATTCATATTAATACAGAACAACGAGGTCATGCTTAAGCAAATGTCACCTTTCAAAATTCTCAAACAGATTAAGGCAGTTGCAGGAGAACCTAGTAATGCAAAAAAGCTAAGATCAGGAGATTTATTAATCGAGAGCTCATCTGCTCTACAATCAAAGTCTCTTTTATCTTTAAAAGTTTTTGGAGAAATTCCAATCATAGCTTCGAGTCATAAATCAATCAATCAATGCCGTGGTGTAATTTCAGAGATAGACCTTTTATCAGTATCTGAAACTGAGATCCTGGAAGAATTAAAAGATCAAAAAGTCTGCAATGTCCGTCGAATCATCATCCATCGAGGTGAAGAAATTTTCTCCACAAAAAATTTGATACTAACTTTTGACTGTCCCAATCTTCCCAAATCAATAAAAGCAGGTTACCTGAACTGTCCTGTAAGACCTTATATCCCAAACCCCATACGATGCTTTAATTGTAACAGATTTGGACACTCTAAAATGTTTTGCAGATCAAAAGCTACATGTACTCGATGCTCAATTCTGGAACACCAAGAATCTGACTGTAAATCTGAACCATTTTGTATAAACTGTAAAGAAAACCATAGCGCATCTTCTAAGACCTGCTCACACTGGCAACATGAAAAAGAAGTTCAACGGATTAAAACGACGCAAAAGATCTCATATCAAGAAGCTAAAAAACAACTGCAAAATACAGCAATTAATTTCAAGAAAGCATATGCCCATGTACTGAAAAAAACAGTATCAATTGCTGTACAGACAGACACTTCATCAATTATCTTTTTTAAACCTGAAACACAAAGCAAACCTATTACAGAGAAGTCCATATTTATAAAGCCACAAAAAACGAGTGACTCTGATAACAGAAAAAAACTTAAGATTAAAGATCAATAAAATGTAACTGCTTTCAAAGCCAGCCATCCTACAGACAGCCATAGCGATATGGATACTGATATTGATAACTTTGAGGTTAATTACGAAGAATAGATCACGTCACCGTAAAAAGAACCCTTCATAATGGTGGTTCTTATTTCTTGGAATTGCCATGGACTCCGCACGCATATATCTGACATTAAAGACATAATAAATAAATACTCTCCAGCTTGTCTAACACTCCAAGAAACCAACTTGAAATCTCATACTACTTGGAAAATAAAAGGCTATACGCTTTATCGAATGGACATACCTGATGATTCTATATCAGGTGGGGTGTGCATTCTTGCTTCGAATAACTACCCCCACACAATATTCCCATTACGTACTTCGCTGCAAGCTGTGGCAGTTGACATACATATTAATTTTCGAATCACTGTCTGTAACATTTACCTACCACCACGTAATGTCATTTCCCAAAGCAACTTAAATAAACTATTGCAACAACTTCCCGTTCCTTATGTATTAATAGGTGATTTTAATGGGCATAGTGCTCTATGGGGAAGTACTAATACAAATTCTCGAGGACGACAGATCGAGCAACTGATAACTGATCACTGACTCTGTCTGATGAAAAAACTCACTTTCATGCTCCTACGAAAACATTTCATTCCATAGATTTGGCTATTTGCTCTCCTATTTTATTTCCTCATCTGGACCTGACCACTGAGAATGATTTGTATAACAGTGACCATTTTCCTGTAATCCTTACTTTTGCTGATCCACCTTCTAATGGCTTACAACCTGCCATCTTTAAGTATCATAAGGCAGACTGGCATTCTTTTGCAGAACTGGCAATTATTACAGAAGAAATGATTACAAACACTGATATAAATGATGCTGTTATTAAAGCCACAAATACTATTATGAAAGCAGCTGAAATATCCATTCCAAAATATTCCTCTCATCCTCGAAAATTGCGGAAACCCTGGTGGAATGAAACCTGTGCAAAAGCCTACGGTTAACAAAAAAAGTTTTGGAACATTTTTCGAAAACATCCTACTACCAATAATCTAATTATCTTTAAGAAAGCAAAGGCCGTAGCCCGCAAGATTGGTGGTCAAAGTCAAAGGGACTCTTGGATGCGATATGCATCAAATATTACATCTAGCACTCCTAGCAAACTTGTTTGGAAAAAAGTGAAAGCAGCTAATAGCTTGTACCAAGAATTCTTTTTCCCAATATTAAATACTAACACAGAAGTTTATTCTTCTCCCGAAGAAGTAGTTAATAAAATTGGCGAAACATTCTCTGGTGTGTCCAAATCTGGCTTTTACACCTTTTTTCCAAGAGTATAAGAGTCGTACTGAGCAGATCAGCATAAATTTTAATAATTCTGAGCAATTGCCCTACAACTACGAATTTCACATGTATGAGCTACAAAAGGCTCTATCCAGGACCCATAATAGCAGCCCAGGTCCAGATGGAATTACTTATCAAATGCTCCACCATCTAAGCCCTGTCTCTCTTACCAATATCCTGTTCCTCTTCAACAGAATCTGGCAGGAAAATATTTTCCCTTCTATGTGGCAAGAAGCAATAGTTATCCCCATCCTAAAACCAGGAAAAGATCCTAAAGACCCTTTAAGTTATCGTCCTATAGCCTTAACTAGCTGCTTTTGTAAAACAATGGAACGCATGGTAAATAACCGTCTTGTTTTTTATTTAGAAAACAATAGGTGCATACCTCAGTAGCAAAGTGGTTTCCGTCAGAGTAGATCTACGTTAGACAATATTATTAATTTGAAAAATGACGTTAGAATCGCTTTCGTTCGTAGGAACCATCTTGTATCAATATTCTTAGATATTGAGAAGGCCTACGATAGAACCTGGCGCTTTGGAATTATTCGGACCTTACATAGCTTTAATCTCCGTGGTAACCTATCACTTTTTATTCAAAATTTCTTACAAAAAACAAGTTTTAAAGTGCGCATTGGCTCTGTTTTATCTAGATCATTTGTTCAAACTGAGGGCGTTCCTCAGGGTAGTGTACTTAGTGTAACATTACTTATTGTTTATATTTCCAAGATTTTATCTGTATTACCTTCTTGTATTAAAAGTACACTTTACGTGGATGACTTGCAGATTTCCTGTCAAGGTTCAGATATACATTCAATTGAACGACAGCTACAGGTGGCTATGAATCAAATTACTGACTGGTGTGACAAAAATGGCTATACCATTTCACCAAGTAAGAGCAGATGCATCCATTTTTGTAGGAAACGTGGCCTTCACCCTGATCCCAATATCCAACTTCAGGAGGTATCCATTCCTGTTGTTAAAAAGTTACGATACCTTGGGGTAATTTTTGATAACAGACTTACCTTTTTGCCCCATATATTACATTTGCGCAAGAAGTGCGAAAGATCTCTTAACATACTAAAAGTTCTTTCCAATACTTCTTGGGGTGCAGAACCTCATTGTGCAGAATATACCAGTCTGTTATATTATCCCGTATCGATTATGGGAGTGTGGCTTATGGCTCAGCTTCAAAGTCTGCCCTAAAATGGTTAGACCCGATTCATCACGCTGCACTTCGTATCTGTAGTGGAGCGTTTCGCACCTCACCTGTCGACAGTCTCTATGTTAACTGCAACATACCTCCTTTAAAACTTCGACGCATCAAGCTTTCCCTTAATTTTTATTCAAGAGTTTTTCTACTCTAAACCATCCACTAAGGTCTGCTAGAGTTGACTCTACGTTAAAGAGACTTTTTAACGCTCGCCCTTCTTGCACTCCTCCCTTTTATGCTAAGATTCAACCTCTTATAGAGGAAGCTGATCTTTTAACTCCAGTTGAGATTGCTGACCACAATAGTATTCCCCCATGGGCTTTTCCACAAATACGCTGTTTAAGCAACTTTGCTCTGTTTAACAAAGAACATTCTGATTCCATAATTTTCAAACAAATTTATGCTATTCATCGGAATCAATTTCAGGATTACTTCCCAATCTTTACTGATGAATCAAAAACAGAAAGACACGTCGGCTGTGGCATAGTTTATGGCCCTAATATCAATAGTTATTGTCTTCCGTCAATCTGTTCTATTTATACCGCTGAAATTGTTGCCATTTTGAAAGCTCTTAACGTAATCAAGTGCTCTCGCAACCGCAAATTCTGCATTTATACCGACAGTATGAGCATTATGAAACAGCTCAAATTTCCTCAACACTTTCATCCCCTGATTTATAAAATCTTAGCTTTGTTAAATGAAATGTCTCATAATGGTTTCGAAATATTGTTTTGCTGGATACCTAGTCATGTCAGTATTTCTGGCAATGAATTAGCAGACTTAGCTGCTAAAGAAAGTAAAGACCCTATAGACCAAGCAATCCCTTACGCTGATATCAAGCATTCAATCTTTGTATATACGCATTCTATTTGGCAGAATTATTGGAATACGCAAGTAACAAACAAACTTTTCTGTGTTAAACCTCGCATTCGGAACTGGAGTAATATCTCATACAGACTTGCTGACGTTATTTTATCCAGACTTCGAATCGGTCATACTTGTTTGACACATAGTTATATTTTATTTAAGGAACCTGCACCTATATGTTCGAGCTGTAAAATAGGTTTAACTGTATATCATATCTTAATTGAATGTCCTAATTTTAACCATCTTCGTCTTACGTTTTTCCACAACACTGTCTTAAATTTATTGGACTTGATTGGGGAAATACCTCATTCTCTTTGCTTTCTTAAGGGCTATCAGAATTTTGCACTGCTTATAACGCATTCTCTTTACTCCAAATTAAATTTTAAGTAAGATTCAAATTTACAATTTTTTACTGCAAGAAACTTGTTTCGCCAATTTTATAATGGATGTTTTACTCTGATCTGATAGAATTTTAAACTTTCGCTAGGCGCAGTATGTCCTTTTTGGATTTTGCGCCAGAAAAAAGACAATCACTCACTCACTCATAGTTATATAGGCATGAGTTTGTGTTCGTAGTACAGTTATTTTATAAATTCTTTCATTACCTATTTATCAAATTTGACGCAATAAATATATAAAATTCATGTCACTGTAGCACAGTTTTATTCCGCTTTTTATGAGTTTCAGCTGTCTAAAATATCTTACATGTTGAAATGTCGAAATCAACATTTCATGGTATTAAAAGTTTCATATCGATATATTTCTGCAATTTCGATTAATGTATTCTCAATGTCCCTCATATGCAAATGCAGCAAAAGCACTGAACTCTTCTCTCTTGAAAGTAGTTCATTTTTCCAACTCTTAATTTCACCATTTGGAAGGCTGTTAGGCTTGGGTGTCGCTGTCTTTACCGAAAGGTAAAATGTTTAAATTGCTGATTCAAGTATTTATTCTAGTTTGTGCACAAAAAAATTAGCTTAGTTTATTTTACTTAAATTCACGTGGTTTTATTACAAATCTGCATATATATATATATATAATATATATATATATATATATACACGCATACATACATACATACATATGTATATGTGTGTGTGAGTGTGTGTTTATATGAATATAAATGTATAATTCAATACTCAAACGATACAAATCATTATTAAATTGCTTACTTTCAACATTTATATACATTTTAATTTTCTCCTGAATGTCTTGATAAACATATGATTTGTTTGGATGAAATTAAAAGAATCACAAATGTATTTATCCGTTACGAAATTTATATTATATACATTATTTTTAATCACTCTCTATTATTTTTAATCACTTCTGAATCTCATTTCTATCACAGAGTATATTTGTAATCATGTTTTACATTTGTTGCAAGCTTCTATTTTGGAACCTTATTTTAAAGACAAATAAAAAGTTGGAATAAAACAATTTATGTAAAATGAATAATTATATTTAGGATAAATAATAAAAGTTTCCTTGCTAGGTAATTCATTTCCTTATTACTTATAGGTACTTTTTGAAACGTTTCATTGAATAATATATTTTTTTATATTTACCATTCAAAGAAAATTGTCTGAGTTTCTAATTAATATAATTTAAACTCACACAAATGAATTGACTAAGATTCTTTGTAGATATATATACTGGTGAATGAAATTTGCAAAATTAATATAAAATTTGAAGCACATTAGTTATTTAACTGCTTAGTAATTGTATTTTTTCATTGTTATTTTTTGAACATTTAGAAATAAAAAGAGAACATCAAAATTCGTGTAAAAAGTAAAGTTCGTAAGTTTAATATAATCTGTAAAGCTTAAACTAATACATGCACTTGTGCATATGCGTGCTCAACATGTACGTGCGAGTCAAATATCCTGCATAAATTCTACGGTTCACATTATATATCTCTTTGTGTTCCTTTTATATTTTTAAAAGCAAGAAATCTTCAAAAGATTTAATCTTGCAAAAATTATTATTTAGATGAACCACACAATTAAACATTAAATCAGTTTTTAACTTGAACTTAATCAATTTTTAATATATAAATATAATAATAAATAAATGAAATAATTACTAAAATAAATTCGATAAATTTATTTAAATGAAATCAGTTAGATACTTCTCTATTATGGAATGTAGTTTATTTTTGAATCTAAAAAAAATTGCCATTTTTTATTAACCTTATATGTAAATTGTTCTCAGAAAAATAGTGAATTTTTTTTTATTAAAACCATTTTATTGGTTTTAAAACTTTTAGCCCCTGCTCATTAATATTAAATTGCTAAATAATGTTTAATGAACATTTTTATTTATTTTTAACAATTTTCCTCCCTTTCATTTCGAAACATATGATCTTTCGTAATTTTCTTTCATAAGTAAGTTTGAAATTCAATATCATTTTGAATAAAAATTCAATTCGAATAAAAAACTAACTTATTTAGCAATTCGAAAAAAAATTAAATTATGAAATATCATCCCGATTATTAAAAATAGCTTTCAGTTCAAATAAGAAGAAATATACTTTATTTAGGAAAGGGAACTGTTTATTAGCCATTATAAATTCTGCCTAGAAACAAACTATGTAGAATTTTTTTAAATAACTACGCATTTTCAATTTCAATATTTCCATTTAACGCACACTCTGCTTATATACATTTTAGATTTATTTGAAGCAGCGTGTTGTCCTGTAACATTGAATGTGCATGTGCCAATGTGAATCCTTGTTTAATTTTACGTGCAACTAGATATGTTAGGCAAGTTACATAAAGCCAAATTTATTGCAGAATGTGTACTTTCTACGTAAATATGAAACTAAGCAAATAGTAATTTGTCTTTATGCAACCGATTTTTAAGCAAAAATGATATGAAAGAATATTAAAAAATACAAAATTATTATTAAAGATTTTATAATAGGCTTATGTTTTATATTTATATGTAATTAAATTTTTTTCACTATTAAAATTTAACTATACTAAATTTATATTCTAGGCATAACTAATTTTAGTGAAATAAAAGTATTCAAAATTATTCTAAATCAAATACAATCTACAAAGAAGAATTTTGAATTCTTGGAAAGCAACAAATTAAAATATTGATCCTCAAGTATGATGTTATTGGTGGCATAAGTTAGTCTCAATTTCAGCAAGATATTGAGACTGATAATAGAAAAATAACAGTATTTATTTGTAAAGTTATTTCTAATTAGATAAAAATACATTTAAGCTACGGAAACAATTATGCTAGACTTAGTGAGGTTTCTGCTTGTTACTAAAAATGTCATGTGTAAAAAGGGAAACATATGTTAATTATCATTAAAATATAATTTTTACATTACTTATTGTGGTTTAAATTTGATATAATTTAAAGGAACTTATGATATCACATAATAAAAAATGTACGGTTTATCCCGCACAGTCCTCGCATTGGAATTTAAAATTTATATTCAGGAAATTTCTTAAATAAGCCAAAATGTGTTAAATCATTAAGTTCTTGTCTATTTGGCCACAGTTAACATAGGAAAATAGATGTTACCAGATGATAATATTATTTGAAGTTAGACATATTGATTGCCGCCGATTATACAACAAACTGAAGTTAAACATTAATATCTAATGATATTTACATCAGGCGTTCACTGCTATACTTATAAGTACATCACCGGTGACTACGGCTAAGGTATTCTGTTTGGTTAAGGTGTCGCTCTCATTATCAGAAGGTAGTGAGTTCGAGTCCCGGCTTAACCGAAGATCCGTCATGTTAGCTAGAAGAGATTGGCACATGTTAAAAATTGGTGTGATAGCAGTGTCCTCCAATTGAAAGTATGTTGTTGTTCTCGTGTGCCAACTAGGCTGGCAGATTGGAGAGCGCAGTTATACTATTACAACTGAACCATACTTGGCGTGGAGTCCGACTTCTTCATTACACAATGTCATAGGGACTCGTTAATAGGGTAGGCAACCATTCACACCTCATTCCCACACAAGTAAATTACAGAGACTGGATAAACAGATATAAAGTACATCCGTGCCTGAACCGGGATTCGAAACCAAGACCTCCCCATCCGTAATCAGGCACGCTGACCACTAAAAAAGTTGACCGGCTAGTGAAAATATACCTCTGGGAATAGCAGGTCAAGTATTGGTTGTTTTCTGCTTTGTCCCTGATTCCAAATCACGAAGACTCCACCTGGCTGCTTCTATCTAACATGGATACCAACACAGGGATAAGTACAGGGAAGCATGCAAGGCCAACAACATGGGTGATTGGAGTTGTTTTATAAAAAATAAGAGACAGCCAGTGCCAATTTGAAAGAAGCAATTGTATTGTCCTGTTTAAATTAAGAAATGGTTTTTCAAGTGAAAGCAGTTTAAGAGTTACAAGTTATTCCTCAGAGAAATACGTGATTGAGTTGGAGGAAACCTAAAAACAGTAAAACAGATTTTTAGACATTGAATACAAAAGGTAACCACCAATTATATCGATTTCACCAATCTCGTTGTACCACTGCTTGTGATGACAACCATACTGTGTACATAACAGTGATAATACTGTGTGCATAACAGTCTCGTGACCAGCCACGTCACGAGGCTTTTCCAAGGGATTCAATCTATTAGAATCATTCGATGTCCGCTCTTAACATTCGCTATCGATTGCAGCTGAGTGAATTATACACAAGTTGTCAATTACTTCTTTTATCAAAACTCCAGGTATCTACACCATCAAAGATGCAGTAAATGACTGATATGGACAATGGAATGGAATGACACTGTCTTCCTTGACCCATCTCACTATGAATCTACCGCATTCTGATAGTCAAATTGGACCCTGGTGACACCGCATTCAGGGAGTGTTAAATAGTTGAATTATGCATTACAGCGTTTTTCATTTATATTTGAGTAAGTTGTTTAATCATGATTCATAAGACTTCTAGGGTCATACGATGAGGTTTTTGAATTCGATCGAAAATGTTTAATCTATTAAGGATTGCGGATTATCCTCTCGAGAAATCAGGAATAATTTTTGAGGAAATCTAGCCATAGTAAAACGGATGCATGATCACTAGGGAGGGAAATGCTTACCTGCAGAATCAAGTTTATCGATTTCATTGCATTACTGTATGTAATGGGAACATGGGAGTGATGGATAGCTTATCTACATATCTAATCAATGTACAAAAGTTACAGTCTGTTACGTAACATTCGGTATCTGCGTTCACCATTCCACATTGTTTATTCAAGGCATACTTCAATAAACAACGTGGAATGGTGAACAAGGCATACTTTGTTCCCTTTACTCTTAATTTAAAACCGCATGTGCTTCTCCAAAAAGAGTGTGCTGAATTATGGATATGGACATTAGAATGGAATGGCATTGTATTTGCAGTCAAATAATCTCATTCGTTTACACAACAAGAATAGGATTCAAATCTGGAAACAACATGGTGAAATATTGCTAAACTGTTCTTTTACGCACAGCACTGCTGTCCTGCAACCACTATCAAGGCTTGGGGTAGTATTGTATTTCCCTTCCACATCATTCTAGTGTTGCTTAGCTTTACACTAAACTCTGAAAATCTTAGGGCCAATGATCTTCCTATAGCTTCATCACTTACCATCATCCACCCTCTAACAGGATAATGCTTGATCAAACGTGACACACTACATTCAATTTTTTTCACACGTCAGATTGAACTGCTGCCTTAAATTTCTTGTTCTACTAATATATCGCCAATCGTAAACGTGCAAACAAATGGGCTAGAATGCAACAAACTCTACAACACCAGATAAACTCTGAGAATATGGGGAAACTGCATGAACTCGAATACATCAAACATATAAACAAAACTTTCTGATTCTATGCGAGGTGAGTGACAGTGGCTATAGGCAATAATGGTGATTAGTGACATAATTATAACGTTTTTTTTAATTTAATACATATGTTACAAGAAACTGTGATTTGAATCATTTTATTTCCCAGACAATTTTGTGACGATATCTGTGTTCTTTCTTAAAGTTGCCTTTCGTGTGGCCAGCATTATGTATCGGAAGCGTAAATTTGTAAGAATTCATATTATAATTTAAGTCAATGCTAAACTATGTTACTATTTTTAATTTCTTGTAAACGATGTAACTTTTCCTTTAATCCGGGTATATTGATCAAAATCAGATAGGCAAACCATATAAGTCACTGTAGCATCACCATCACATTTAAACGTATCAGATTCCATCATACTACCATATTTTAATGCATTTCGTAAAAAATAGAATATAATATTTATCAGTTCCTTATAAATATAAATGTGTGTATTTTGAGAATATGTAATAAATGTATTACAGTTCTGATTTTTTTCTCCAAGTGTAAGAAATCCAACCACTTAGATTTTAAAATAAACCCAAACTATAGAAACCTGTCTAGATAGAGACAGTGTGACCGAAATATTCCCAATTCCAACCATTTCTAGAGGTACGATATCTAAACACTTGATAGAAAATGCATATCAGTCTCGGTATACAAAATTGATGATGGAACGAAAAACTCAATGGAAATGTCAGACGAGCCCCTCTGACTGAACAACACTGAGTGGATATTGAAGTGAATGGTACAATCTATAAAGTGAATAGCTGTGGCAAAAGTGACTGCTGCAGTAATTATCAAGCAACTTGTCACAGATGTTAATGCCTAAAAACGTCTACATTGATGCCGCACTTATGTTAACTTGTGGATTATTAAAGGAATGAAAATAATATGGTTTGACGATACGCCTATCACTTATTTCCCCTTCAACAAGGCGAATGCAAATTTGGAGAGCACCTACAGAAGCGTGTTATCGTGATTGGCTATTTACTATTATCAAACATGGAGGGGGATCTCTATAATATAAGCAGATGTATAATAGTGTTTTGCATGACTAATAGGGACCTCGAATGTGAATATGCCTGGGGAGTGATTTAGAGAAACTTTAGCCCAACCACACAGATCCATCTAAGGATGCAAACTTTGTTTTCTGAAAGAGATGGAATTTTCCGGAGTAATATATATATATATCTATGTAGTTGGTTTTAACCACATATAGATTCGTGAACAGTGAAATGAAGTTAAGTATCTACCCTGGCCCATAAAATCCTGCATCTTTAATGCAATTGATCACATATGGTGTATTTAAAGTTATTCATTATGGAATCGGTATCCTTCAAGTGCATCTCTTAAGAATATCTCCATGAAGTACGATACAATATTTCTCCAAACACTACACTGCGCTTGAGTGAATCAATTTCTAAAGGAATCCAAGCTGTATTACATATCAAATGTGGTCCTACATCAAATTAATAAAGGATACTTTATGAATCCAAGCTTTTCCATTGTTTTGATAGCTAAGTAAGTGTATTTATATACATACTAATTAATTAATTTGTTGATTGGTTTCGTGTCCATGGGGAGAACTACAAACGACATGCATTTGCAGCTGGTTAGCTTCTTGATATTTTCGGAGTATAGACTCTTTTCGATGTCGAAGGAGGGGGAATTCCCTGAACTGAGCTAGGGATTTCAAAATGGGAGTGAAGTTAAAAATGTGTTTTGGGGTAAATCGAATAATATCGCAATTAATGCAAAGACGGTAATTTCTATTTAATTTGTTGATTATTTGTGAATGGATTAAATTAATTCATTACATTCTGGAAAAACAACCTATAAGATTATTCAAATTTCCTTAGAGTAATAGTATCTTAAACAGGATTTTTTTAAATTCTAGTTCCTTAATGAATTGATTCTTATGAAATAATTTATTGATTATTTGTTAACTTGATTTTGATTCATGTTTGTTTACATTAATTTGATTAAGAATAGTCATAATAATTGAAATTTTTAAAGATTTTTCTGTTGCTTCAGCAAAGGTCTTATTTTCCCTTTGTCGAAATCTATCATGTGAAATCTACAGAGAAGTAAAAGAAGTACTTAACAGATTATTTAAATAATTTGAAAATTAAAAATTTTTTAATTACAATTATATCGCCCTCTGTCTGCAACACCACCCATGACATCAACAAGGCAGTGAGTCCTTCTCCCTCAACCATAGGAATGAGACGTATATCCATATGACTCTCCCTCCCCCATGTTTACACTATCCCTTTAACATTATGTTTAGATGTAATTTTGTTTTATTTGTAGTATATATATCTGTGTTGTGCTTAAGTTGAACCCTAAATTGTAATAAATTATTTTGAGCTACTTAAGGAACTTATTTCTTTGTTTCTGATATATATATATATATATATATATATATATATATATATATATATATATATATATATATATATATATATATATATATATATATATATATATATATATATATATATATATATATATAAACCAGAAAAGTGCTACAGAATAAAATATTGGCTGCCCAACGTGAGACCCGGGTTCGAGTTTCTTTTCGCTGTTAAAAAATTCTACCCAGAATTAAATTTTGTTGTTGGAGGGGAACTCAAAACTTTTACAGGTTACCTCCTAATGTGTTGTGGTTTATGGATTAGTGACAAATATATTCTCATCCGAGATTTTGGTTCAATTGGAGTATCGCGTTTTCGATTTTAGAATTCCAGATAAGTTTGTTACTGCATTATATTTTTAATATCTCCTAATTAATTGTGAAGAATTACAATTAAGGAAGTAATTAATGAGTGTTAATGTTTAAGCACTTATGAATATTAAAACTGTATAAAAATTTCTTTACAAGTTGTTGTGTTTCGATAAGTGTCATTATTTTAAGTTCTTGAATTCAGAACAGCATTATTACTTGTGAGTATAGTTATTTGTTTGATTTGGTAGATATGTTTCAAAACTTATTAAATGAATAATATTTTGTGTTATAGTATTAAATTAAAAGAAACATTAAATTTATTATTAAATTTGAAGTATTGTACTATAGGTGCGTGAGTTATATGTGAAGGACATTATGAACAATAAGTAAAGTATCTGTTACTTCTGAATATTATATTTCTTAATTTTGAATATTTAAAAATATCTTTTTTACAGTTCGATAGTGTTTTGAAATTGAGTATCTAAGAGGATTTATCTGTCTGATGGCAGTGCATTTTCATGCGATGATACTTTTGATTTGATTTAAAACACCAAACAAGGAGCCGCAAACGACCATTATTGCTTTCATAAACGCCTCTCTGTCTAGCCTTTCAATATCTATGAATGCTACGAGTTCAGTATATATTAATGCTTTATTTTATTTTTTTCATCATTCATTTTCTGTTTAGAATCTTTGTGTTTTATTCTTTAAGTAAGTGGTTTCATTGAATAAAGAAAGAAAATATATTTTTTTCCATGTATATCTAAGGTTATATATTAAGATAACAAAATATTTATTAATATTTTGGTAAAAGGTAAGAGAATTGATATTTTAGAAAATTGAAGAACTGTAAAGTTAAAGAAATAAAAAGTCCATAAAAATTTTTTGCTATTTATATATAAACTATTCTTTGAATGCATATGATTAAGTTATCTTAATATATTTTGATTTATTGAATGTGGAATCAAAAGTATTGATAAAATATAATTTATAAAGAAAGGTACATTTACTGATTATTGATAATTGTAAAGTGAAAGTAAAGAGTTATAAATGAAACGAAAATAAATGTTTCAAGGTAGAATTTTGAAATGCTTTGTTTGATTTGAAGTATATAATAAAAGTGAATTCTTATAAATTTAGTAAGATTTATATAATAAAATTGATTTGAGATTTTTATGATGGTGAATATCATATGAATATTTCAAGTTTATTTACAATAATTAAAAAGTTCATTTTATTTGCAATTAATGCTTAAATAAATAATAATAGGTTACACTTCACTTATATTTAAAGTTAAATGTTTTATATTTTAACATAATATTGTACTTAAGACTGATGATCTTTACATTTCGTTTTAACTAAAAAAGAGAACCACATATTAAAAAATCATTATTTTATAATCAGTTGAAAATAACTTCAAAACTATTGAAAATAAAACACATGCAAAAATGTCATTCCTTGGGAAAGGGAAAAAAGAGGATTTGATAAACCTTGCTACAGAAATAGGGGTAGCAGATGATCTAAAAGTACTTCAACTGAAAGACATTTGTACCAATTCAAAAGATTATGATGAAGAATAAGTGAAAAATATGCTAGTTAATATAATAGAGGAACGCCTTGAAGAAGAAAAACAAGCTGAATTCGAAAGAACAGCCCAGCAAGAAGCTGCTAAGGAAGAAAAACTAACCAAAGAAAAATAAGAGGAACAATTACGCATTGAAAAAGAGAGAGCGTATGGATTGCAACGCTTAAAACTTCAAATGGAAGCTCAGAAGGTATTTTCCTCCATTGCCACAGCTCCAGCCAGTAAGGCAGAAACAAGTTGGGATTTGAATCCAATTCTTGCAAAATTTAATCCAAATGAAGATGAAATATGACTTCATTTCACAATATTTGAACGTCAATTAAAATTAGTGAATACACCTGAACTGAATTGGATGCCGTATTTGATTGGCTCATTGCCAGCCGAAATAAATCAAATAATTGCTAGAGAAAATGATGAAGATATTAAAGAATTCCCAAAAGCCAAAGAGATACTATTGAAGCTTTATAGACTTACATCAGATAGGTTTCGGCAGATGCTGTCGCAACATAGAAAAAGTGCAGAAGTATTATGGAAAGACTTCTATTTTGTAAATAAATCGTAATTCGAAGGATGGGTAAAAGAGTTGAATATCATCCCTTTTGAGAAATTGCAAGATTTAATCATATCTGACCATTTAAAGAAAAGAACACCTCCAGAAGTAAAAGAACATTTTGTTGATCAATGGTCAGAGCTGAATGATCCTTTAAAACTTGCAGAAAAACTTGACAGTTATGAAAATGTAAGACTAGGAATGAATAAAAAATCCGCTATCTTTGCTAAAAAACCATATTTCAAAGAATATGTTAAATCCGCTTCAGAGAGAAACTATAAGCCTCCTAACTGTAGGGAAAATGACAAAATCAAATATTCCAACTATGAAAGTCCAAAATTTACTAAAGACAAGCCAGAAAGAAGATTTTCTGTTCATTGCTATGGATGCGGTAATCCTTGTTTTATTCAGTCTAAGTGTCCAAAGTGAAACAAATTAAAAGAAGAGGTTAAAGAAATTGTTAAAGGTGTAAAGTTGTATACCGCACAAGCTTCAGATTCATTGCCCAGCTCAATTTCTTTAACTGTTTGTGGTAAAAAAGCAGCTTTTTGTGCATAAACAAGTGCATCAAATTACATTGCGGGAGAGAGATTTTATACTTTATTGAAAGAAAAAGGTTTCAAATTTCAAAAGAAAACTATTACAATGGTACTTGCAGATGGAAAAGAAAGAAATGTCCCTGGTTTGACAACAGACATAAATCTTAATGTAGAGGGAAAGAAACTTCGCATGAAATTTATTGCGTTACGAGACGCTAAAGTCAATAGAACATTGCTTGGCACTGACTTTCTCCAGGCTGCTGATATTCTGTTTAACATCCCGAATGGCACTTGGCATTTTTGTGAAATTCCAGACAGACATTACCCATGTTACGAAGAACCATCCGAAAGAGTAAGTACTGCAAAAGTAATAATGTCTCAGAAAAATAACTTCTCCTGATATATCTGCTGAAATTTCAGAAATCTATATTTCCGTGAAATTGAGGAATAAAGAAGGAAAACACTAGAAAAGAGAACGACACAAATTAAATTCATTGCTAGAAGAATTTGAAAATAACTTCAAGCCAGGGGTAGAACCTACTCCTTATATTGAACATAGAATCCAAACTGGAAATAATCTACCTGTTGCTGAACCTCAATATAGTATGACACCTGCAAAGAAAGAGTTGTTGAAGAAAGAGCTAGATTCCTTATTAACAGAAGAAATAATCTACCTGTTGCTGAACCTCAATATAGTATGACACCTGCAAAGAAAGAGTTGTTGAAGAAAGAGCTAGATTCCTTATTAACAGAAGAAATAATTAATGAATGTGAATCTCGTTATGCAAGTCCTGTGGTATTAGTACATAAACCAAACAGTACCAACAGATTGGGTATTGCTTACCACAAGTTAACCTCAACGACTATTCCGGATAACTATCATCTACCTAGAATGGATGATTTATTGACTGAAGCCAAGTCGACGAAATACATGTCTACGATAGACTTAAGATCTGGTTATCACCAGGTCAAAGTTCATGAATCAGACCAAGAGAAGACTGCCTTCATCTGTCAATATGGAACTTTTAAATTTTTACGTATGCCTTTTGAGTTGCGAAACGCCTGAAAGTTGCCTGTTTCATGTGAATTTGGATGAACGCATCGATATTCGCCTGAAACAGAGTCAGAAGAAGCACAGCTAGTTGTCCCTTGTCATGAGCGAGAACATGCCCTGCAGCAATATCATGATTCTCCCACTGCAGGACATTGTGGAGATCAGAATACGTATCATAAAATTGCTTCTAGGTATTTCTTTCCTGGAATGAGAAAGTTTATCGCCGAATACGTGAAAGGTTGTGCAGAATGTAACCGGTACAAATCTAACCACCAGAAACCTGCTGGATTACTCAGAACGCCTATTTACTCACAAAGATTTGAGACGCTGGCAATAGACTTCTTTGGTCTATTGCGGGAGGGGGTGTCTATAGCGCCCCCTGTCTGCAACACCACCCATGATATCATCAACAAGGAAGTGAGTTCCTCACCCTCAACCGTAGGAATGAGACGTATATCCATATGACTCTCATGTTTACCCTATCCCTTTAACTTTAAATGTTTAGATGTAATTTTGTTTTATTTGTAGTATATGTATCTGTGTTGTGCTCAAGTTGTACCTTAAATTATTAATAAATTATTTTGAGCAACTTAAGGAACACATTTCTTTTTTCCTATTATATATATATATATATATATATATATATATATATATATATATATATATATATATATATATATATATATATATATATATAAACCAGAAAAGTACTACACAATACTTTAACAAATCATACTTAGTTATAGTTATATTTTATATATATTTAAATGATCTTAAAAGACTTGATTTCATGACACATCTTTCTTTGAGGTATGTGATGATAATATAACTTTTTCTTTGGAATCTCATACTTTTGTAATTATTTTTGTTACAGAATTTAAACAGAATGTATTCTCATACACATCAAGAAAATTCTGTAATGGAAATTTGTAAGTAGAACTTTTACTTCATCAATTACAAATTTGAATTAATGTTTGTTTAAAAATTGCAATTTTTTTATTGCATACTTAATAAAAAACATGAAATAATTATAATAAAAAACAACTGTCATAAAAAAAACTTGTTTCAGTATTTCGTAACCATTTGGATGGTTTACTTTAATTTTTGCGCTCTTTTGTTGAAATTTTTAAATAGTGCAAAGACATTATATAAATTTTTATTAGGATATGTGAGTATTTGTATGTGTAGACATTCTTCGATTTCGTTTTTAAGAAGTGTCACCTAATGAAAATGCTACGACAATTATTATCTTTAAAGATGATAATCATATAAAAATTAAGATTATTGTTTTATACATGTCCGTATGAAAAGAATTTATTTTACTTTTATTTTATTTTCTTGATTATTATTTTCTTTTAACAGTGAAATAGTAATTACATAAGAATTGGTAATTATGTTGTTAAATTTCAATTTTTGAGATACTGTAAAATTATTTAATATTGTTGATAGATATTCTTAGTAACAAACGATGTCAGTTCATTCATAAAAGAAATGAGAAAATATTTGTATAGCATAAATTTCATGTTTATTCACCACATTTACATCATTAAAATTCATTTTCAAAATGTGTGCTGAACAAATGCTTTTATTTTCATTGATACATAAAATAATTTAAAATGTCGCTACATTAAAACTATATCTTCCGAATGGACTACATAGAACACCTTTAAAGTATTTTTCGTTCTTGAATGATAAAAAATTTATTTATTTGTTGCAAGTAATTTTGGCAAGTGTTCAGACTATTATTCATATATGTATAAGTTTGTATTATAATATGTATGATTAAAATAATATAAATTGTATAATACTTTTTGTTACGCAGCTTAACTATATAAATAAATTTCTATAAAAGTATATTACACATAATACATTAGTCTAACTTTTATTTATATAATTATAAACACGAAGGATAAGTTATATCGAAATTAAAAAAGGAGGGTGATTTTTTCTCATAAAAGAATTTCAGTAGTTTCAATAACATATCCAAAAGTAATTTTACATTGTTATTACATTATATAAATGGTCTTAAGTTAGTATTAAATGAAAACAAAAATTTAAAGAAAATTTAGGAAAACATTTAGGCAAATATATGCTTTTAAATAGTAACACCAATTTAGTTTTAACTAAGCAAAAATAAATCATTATTTATCAAATTTCCCCTAATGATACATTTACGGGAAAAAGAATATGTCGAAACAAGTCAGTTAAAACTGTTATTTTAAATGGATGTAAATTTAGATATACAGCGATGTTCTAAATATTTTGGCTTCTAGTGTGATCTATATTTGTCATCAAACTGCGAGGCATGCAACTGTTTCCGTCAGAATTTTAGAGATTTGTTTTTGGTTCAGTAGCAGTGACATCCGTTTAATTTTGAGTGTTCATTTCAACGTGATATATAAATATTAGAATTATATACAATATGAAGGAATTCTGGTCAGTTTAAGAAAAATTTAAACTTTAATAATTCATATTATTGCATTTATTCAATTTTGAATAAAATAAATGTAATGGTCGGAATATATATATATATATATATTTATGTTTGTGTGTGTGTGTGTGTTTATATTTAATAAATAGATAGTTTAAAAGTATCAACCTTTTCTAGTAAGAATAAATTGGAACAAGACTGATTAAATAATTTTATTTGCAATTAATTTCAATTTTCAAAATTATAATTCAGGATGAAATATCATCTTGTAATATGTCTCTAATATCTTATTTATATTATATAAAGCTATTTGTAGAAATATAAATTAATAATGAAATTTAATGGTATTTGTTGACTTGAAAAGTCAAGTAAACATCTGAATTCATATTTGAAAAGCTATTTCAACAAAAGTTAACTCACATTTAACTCATTTGTTGCGCTTTGTCTCATAAGTTGATGGAAAATGAAAAAGCATTTAATAAGCTATCGCGAGTTGTTTTACTTTAAAGTGTTATATTTTATAAATATGATGATTCTCATATGCATAAAATTATGCAAATATTTTAATAAAATTTATATCAGTTTTATAATTTTTAACCAAAATCAATATCGTCCTCATCAGTTTTTCGCAGAACTCATCTGCAAAAATATCTTTTATAATTACAAAAATCTTATTCACAGATAAAAAAAACTGGGAGAAAGCAAATGTCGCAGCACCTGCTCTGGAGCTCATTGAAGTCCCCGTCCAATAAAGGGTGAACTGATAGCATGATGACATCCCTAGTGGCAGATGGAAAAAAGTGTTTCAAACTTTATCCTTCAGTGCTTTCTGAGAAGGAACAACTCAACAGAGCTTCCAACGCTGACAGTCTATTGGGGAAAATGCAGAGATATTTCTTTGGTGATATTAACTAACAGAGAATGTGGTCTTGAGTGGGCTTGAATGCAGCATCTAGTGTGTTAATTTCTCTTTTACTGGGTACTTTTCTACAGGATTTTATCTTATCCGGAAAGGTTATTATAAATTTTTGTATAGTAGTAGACATTATTTTATTTCCAATGGCCTCCACACTTTGCACTTCTCAGAACTGGATGCTGTTATTTTCCTGGTGCGTTTCCAACTCTGGAACACTTCGACTCGGTCTTGGGCTTCTTGTGTACTTTATTGAAAATGGATTATTTCTCTTCCCATTTACAGAGATGCACAAAATCGGAAATAGTTTGTTATCAATGAATATATTTGCTGATAAAGAGTCTATTTGTGGAGATATATTTTCAAAATGGAATCACATTGTAAAGTTGTCGGAAATTTCTAGAATTTTTTTCAAATATATGGAAGATTGCTTAGTCGAAATGAATAGTTGTAATACCAATTGCTGAAGAAATTGTTTAATATCAATTTTCAACATCTTCTTCACTTGATCTTCGCTATTTGGTTTCAACGGATCGTTGCCATTAAATAATATTTTAAACTAGTATATTATTATAGACTTGAGAAATTATTTTTTAATAGGGCACTTTTTATGAATGTACTTTGAAAATTCTTGTAAATTTAATTATCAAGAATAACCAAACGATGTAAGACTTATTAAAATTGCCAGAAAGAATTTCAAATAAATCATATTTTTAAATAAAAATGCAAAATACTGCACATTCATTAACTTTTTGATATTTTAAATAAGGAAAATATAAACCGAATCACAAAATCACTTTTTTTTCGAAACAGTATGGTTGAGACTGGGATAAAATTAAAAAATATGGCGAGAAAAAGTGATATTTCATAAACTTTGTTCTCTCTGATACAAGCATATTCATTATTGATAAAACAATAGAATAAAATTTTATACTTTAATTTTATCATTAAAATATATTGTAAAATCTTATGATGTTTTACACTGTATTACAAAAATATAAAAAAATATTTTTTAGACAAATGAATTTAGGTGTTTTGAGAATAAAACCTATATAATTTTATGCGTTTCTGAAAATATTTGTAAATTTTTGATTACAATATTACAAATTTTTTTCAAAATTTCATCCACGTCTTCTGTAACCATGTCTTCACAATTATCAATTGTGCGACGATAAGCATTGAAGATATTTTGATCACTTGTGAAAGCTTTCAATAAATAATAAATTTAATAGAGCCTTTTTTCTTTATTTTTCATTCAGATGCTTCCATTAATTAGTAGAGCCCAACTTAGAATTGGGTAGAGGGAAGTATGCTGGTGCACCAACAACACTATTGTGTAAGCATGTGCCATTTTATATTTCTTCTAAGAAAATATATTCCATTTAAAATAGTTTTTTTATGTAAAAGTACTATAAAAAACAGCAATACAGAATATCCTGATTTTACAAAAAATGTTTATTTTATCACAGATTTTATTTCTCTTTATAATTATGAAGAATTAACTTTATTTGGAATATTAAAGCATGAAATAACAATGTACTACTCTCTCTTTAAACTATAAATATTTAAATGAGGAGTGGGAATTAAATCCATAAACTATATGTTTGTAAACAGTAACTCAATTCTTTTTCTTTCGTCATTGGTGACAAGTTATTTTGGAAAGACTTTATAAATTCAAAATTGTCAATTTTATTAACTTTTCACAAATTTGATTTACTAATTTAAATATACCTAATTATATTCAAAAATTTAAGATTCTGATGAGAATAAGTTTGCCTTGTATGACTAAAGTTGAGAAATACTAAATAAACTGCACGTTTGGGGATATTTTCAATATTTATATAAATGATATTTTTAAGAAATCAAATTTTATAAATGCTTCTTCTGATTTTTTATATACTTTTTTTTATATCTTTAGCTCTTTGATTTCCGATTAAAAAAGCGTTTTCTCATTCTTTTATTTCTTAAATCGTTAATCCTTTTATGTTCTTTGAACTTTGAATTATATAAGTGTCTTTTTATCTTTCAAAAACGGATTTTTTTCCAATTGTCTAACTTTTCTTAGGTGTAGGTTACTGATTTATGAGATGTAATGTCGGTGCTTATGTTTGCAGTTAAAGGTAGATTATAACTTCAAATGATTCTGTGTAATAACTTTAAGCTTCTAGTGCTGTCACAATTTAGTTAGAAAATATTAAATCATAAAGAATTTACATACATTATACACAAAGCTAATAAAAAGGGAAAAAAATTAAGTTTCTCTCGAAAAATCTTGGTAAAGAAAAAAAAATGTGATTTTTTATAAATTATGCAAAAATAGACTTTTCTTTATTGCAAATTTAGATAAAAATATTAACACAGCCGAAAAAAAATCTCGCAATAGGCATTAATCGGTTTGATTTAGGACAAATTATTTAAAGTGAATTCCGAACAACTAAACTCTTCAAAGCCAAGTTGTTGAATCAAACGTAAGAAAATTATTAACCATTTAGCAAATAGTTCCGCAGGACAGAGATTAAAATATAATAAGAAGTACAATAAAAACGGCAATTTTTTCCAGATATTTTTATTCCGATAAATGAATCTATGGAAAATTTTACTCAAAGTTTGTGAATCATTAGAAATTAATAATAGAATCATTGAAAAAGAGTAATTTAAAATAACTTAACGTTATCAGACTTATTTAGAATTATATATTTTAAGATACGTTTTTTCTCGTGTTATATTTCATTCATTAATTCAACAGATTTTAAAGAGGAAATGTTTCTTTAAAAAATTCATATATTAAAGCTTATCAGAAATTTTACTGTATTTATGAAATCTTCTTTTTGACTTTTTTGAAATTTGAAATTAAAAATGTTTTAGTAACTATAGAGTTATAATTACAAACATATATAAGATAAAAGATAAAAAAATATGAAATTGAAAAAATACTTAAATATACGAAACAAATGAAAATAAGAAAGCATAGGGGCTACGTCTTCATCAGGAGGGAGATGGCCAGCTATGCAAAAACAAAGAACACCCTTTTCGGACATGCTCGAAGGACAAATGTCTAAAGATCTTCGAGCAATTCCCCCAAAGAGTGTTCGTATTAAAAGAACTTAGGTTAAAACATTTGAATAAATATAATTGCAGAAAATTAAAAATACTAATAAAGGAAACATAAATGTAAAAATTAAAGATACTCACATAAATGAAACATACATACAGTAAAAAAATAAATCCATAAAGCCAAAGTCAGCAAATCATTGTGAAGATTGAATGATTTGCTGACTTTGGATTAAGATGGAATTTATTTTTGAAAATAGTATGAGAGTTGCCAAAAGCAATTTTAAAATAAGAGTAAAGAAGTGTTGCCAGGAGTAATTAGATTTAAAAGTTAAAGTGGTTTAGAAAAAAGTATATATGTAGGTGTTTTCAGGATTCTTGTAAGAACTTTAATACTTGGGTGGTCCTTCTGTAGTTATAAAAACTACGCATTACTTTAATCTTACAAGTGATTCCCTACTTCTTACATATTTTAAAATAAAATTAATTGGAATATTATTATTTTTTAAGTGAGCTATCAGGCATTTAATTTGATTTTTAGTAGATTCATAGCTGTTACAGATATTATAAATGTGATTAAGTTCATTAATTATAACGTTTATGTATATTTTTAAAGAAATATTTGAGTTCCAGGAAATTAACTTATTAACATGAAAATTAAATTGGTTTGTTTTGTCGAAGACATCAATATATGTAGTAGAATTATCAATAGTGATAAATAAATCCAAAAATTCTGTTTTAGTATCAAATAAATTAGTTTTAATTAGAGAAAACTCTTCAGAGTAAATAGTTTCAGAAATATCTTCAAATTTTAAATTGTTGAAAATAATGAAATCATCTATGTAACTGAAAGCAAAAGGATATGGATAAAAGAAGTTTTCTTTCAAAATAATATGTAGAAATAAATTTGTCAGTGTGCTGGAAAAGTTTGATCCCTGTTGAATTTCATAATTTTGAATAAAAATATTTTCACCGTTAAATATAAAATTGTAATAAATACACATTTTAACTATGTTATTCCAGTATTCAAAATTAATATTTAATAATTTTCTATAGTCCTGATAATAAAGGTGTAATACATCGTTTAATTTATCAATGGGAATACTTGTAAAAAGGTCTTTAAAGTCAAAAGAATTAACACAATAAATATTATTTTTTAATAAAAAATCCAAAATAGGTTTATTTTAATTAATGATCCAAGTAGCTTCTGATTTAACAGTATAGTTTAATATAATATTAAGAATTTTAACAAAAATGATTCCAGGTTTATTCATGTACAATTTAGTACCCCATGTGATAAATCTAAACTTTATAGGAATTTTGTGAAATTCAGGAAGGACTATTAAATAGGGAAACTCTAATTTATAGTTGTTAATGTTTAGTAGTTTATAAAATCCAAGGATTTTTTTTTATTAATGATATTAACTGTGGAGTTTAAACATTTATAAGTCCTGGAATTTAATGTTTTATTATCAATTAAATCTAAATAAAATTTCTTATAAAAAATGCGTAATTATTAGAGGCTTTATCTACTGGCAAAATGATGAAATTATCTTTTAGATTATTAATAGCTGGTTTTAATGGACCAAGCTTAATGCCAGGAAATATTAAATTACTAACAAAAATAAATTCTTTAATTTTATTAAAAAGCTTAGACTTCCAGACTGTAAAAATTCAATAGGTATATTACAATATTTTAAAATAGTAAAGATATATGAATCAATATTATGTAAAATTACTTTAATTATTTTAAATTTAATTATATATATATAGTTAAAAAAGTGTTCTATACTTAGTCCCTTTACTTAATATTTCTTTTAATTTAGTATCATTGAGAATGTTTAGATCACCTGTAATAATATAACCAAAATCAGGGTTAATAAAATTTTTTAATTCATTATTATGACAAATATATTTAGAAAGTTTTCTTGATGACGAGATATTTTTGCAAAATTGATTATAATTTAAGACTTTACGTCCAAAAGGAATATAATAAGAAAAAGTAAGTTTGATAAAAACATCTTCTATAGGAAAAATATTATACAAATCATTAACAAAACTATTTAATTTAATATTATCAAGTTTCGGATGTCGAAAATTAATAGTGAAATAATGTAGGGCTATATATTTTTCTTAAATTTAATTTTATTATATCTGTATTTGTATAGGTCAAATAAAATTTTAAGATTCTGCTTGTTGAAATTTATATCGTGTAAATACGAATACAAAAATTTACAATCATTATCGGTTAATTTCATTATAAATTCTTTACATGGTATCCAATTATAAATACTTGAGAACGAAGATTCCATATGATAGATTTTATCCAAGTAAAACTGAAAATTATTTTTAAAATCTATTTTATTATAAGATTTTTTAATTTTCGACCACCTTTTTTAAATCTTTTAGTTTTATAGTTATTCTTGTGAAAACATGCAAAGGACTTACTATTACAATGATTAATAATTTTGTCATGAAATAGTTCATATAAACCGAAAAGGGCAAGAGACTTTAAATTTATCATAAATCTATTTTCCTTTATAATACGTATATCTGTATTAGGTTCGATGTCTATAATACTAATAATAGCGTTATTAGTAGTATAGACATCGAACCTAATACAATATCCTCTTTGGGGGAATTGCTTGAAGATCTTTAGACATTTGTCCTTCGAGCATGTCAGAAAAGAGTGTTCTTTGTTTTTGCATAGCTGGCCATCTCCCTCCTGATGAAGACGTGGTCCCTATGCTTTCTTCTTTTCATTTGTTTCGTATATTTTAGTGTTTTTCCAATTTCATATTTTTCATGATTTATCTCTTTTGTGATATGTAAATGACCAATAGAAACAAAAAATTGACAGAAAGATTTCTATACAATTATATTTATCACAGTACAGGAGGTGTAAATGTTTGTTAGTTTAATTTTAGTTGAATTCCTTAAAACATATTTTGTATTGAAATATCTTCTATTAAATAAACAAAAAATGAATTGTATTTTCAACTCAACCCCGTCTGAAATAAATCACAAAATATACGTCTTAAGGTAATAAACAACTAGACGATGGATGAAGATCTCTTCTGAAAGAAGCAAAACAGCCTAAATGTGATGTCGGAAATGAAAGTTGATAGTGAAGTTGAAGGATATGGTACCTAACAGTTCAGTATTTTTTATATATTTAACAGAAAAAGTAATTGATAAGCAAAATGAAAATATTGTTCTTCAAAGGAATAAAGTTCTTTAATAATAGTTTTTTAAATAATATTTACAACAATTATTGAATATATATTTACAAAATAAATAAACATATTTGAACAAACTTAAATTATATAGTTTTGAAACTGCCTAAGTATTTTTATAGATTTTATAAATATTAAGCTAACATTAAACCAGTGATTCTGAACCATTGTTTTTCCTAACGGGACTCATTTTTAACGGTATGAAAATTTGGCGACACAAAGAAAAAAGTAGGCTTAAAAGTTTTTCGTTATCTTATAATACATTGCGTAAAATATTTTTCGGATATAATTTTTTAATGCGAAAAATAGAATAATATATAATATGCACTATAAAAATAACAAAAATTGTATTAAATGGTTGATCAAAAGACAATAAAAAGTAAAAATACTTTTAAAGAGAAATTTCAGCATGTTATTTTTTAACAATTTCATTTATATTTGGCCGTAAAAGTAACAATCATATCACCTTTCAACTACAACATTCTCGTTGTTTTTTTTCTTTTTCACATAGATTAACACTGAAATCCGAATTCACACAAATAAGATGTATAAAAGAGTGATTGTAAATAATGGAAACGCTTGAAATTTCTTTTTGTAGGGATAATTATTAATATTATGAAAGATAGTTTTTATCTCTGATAATATTTCAATCATATTTATTTGTGTAAAAACAAATATTCTTTTACAGTGTACTTTTTTAAAAATTTAATTGATAGAATTAAACATGAATTATAAGACATGCTCAGAAGTTCACATGTCATTTATATGTTTACAATTAATTTTTATTGTTACATATTCAGAATTGAATATATTTTCGCTTAGAGTTAGTAGTGGCTTTCATACCTGATTACGCCTAACACCACCGCGATGATAGTGCCTTAGGAGCTTTGTAGAATTCCTCAATTGGTACAGAATCGAGAGAAGAGGATAAGAAATCATTTAAGATTTTTGTATGTATGTATATACAGAGAGAGTGTATGTCAATAAGTAATCTAACTTAATGAAGTAGTTAGCAATGCTGTTCATCATCATCTTTGTTGAAATCTGTCAAGAAAGATTTAAATATATATTCTAGTGATGTGTACATTATTGATATTTTTCTTTGAGTTATCCATGTTATACGCATGCCCGATAACAGATGACTAAGTTAGACAAACTGAAGTTCGAAAAATTAACTTGTGTAAAATGATCAGGTTGTCACAAATATGTGCTATTCAGACTTAAATTCTAGAAGTTATTGGTGATTTTAATATTTAAAAATGTAAGGAAATCATTTCTTACAACTTCAGTAATTTCAAAATTTTAATCACTAAAATTGTTAAAACTTACAATAAAATTGTGTTTACATATGGTTTATTTGAGACTCGTATGCCAATTTTTGAACGAGAAGAGTAAAGCAACTGGGGGATCTCTCTCTGAAACCGAGTTCTCAACCATTACAAGTATTCACATTCAAGATAAGAACCAAACAAATGAGTTATTGAAGTGAAGGTCAAAACAATGAAGTTATCAATCGAGAAATAAAATGTTTCTTGGTAAAAAATGCTACATTTTGAAAATTTTTTAATGAAAGGCATATAAAACTTATTTTAAAGAGGTATACACCAAACTCAATATTAATAGTTAAGTCAAAAGAAGGATTTTAATATATATTAAAATAAAGCAATTTTAAACAACATTTTCGCTTAGCTTAAATACATATTTTAGAAAATTAAATAAAACTATATCAATGCAGTTGTTAAACAATGTAAAATAAGATTATAATTTTATTAAAGTAAGACTATAATGAAAAATATTCATATATATAACTTTGGGTATTTATTTTATGCTTTTTAAATTAATATAAGCGAAGGAGCTCGAGTACCTATTATTTAAAAGAATAAATATGGAATTAATTTCTTTTTTAAATATTGCTTAAGATAAAGGATTTAATTTGCTCATCTCTCAACGCTCATCTTTTGTTTTCTTTTAGTAATAACTAGACAGGCATCTTCAATTTAAAGTGGATTCACAGCAAATATTGAAGCCCGAAGAGAATATGGAATTCAAGAACTGTGAAATTTGTAAAGTAAAGAACATGATTTATTTTTGTATCAAAAATATAAAATTATTTGGTTCAAATATTTAATCTCACATTAAGACATCTTAAGCGTGACACATTATTCTTTTCCAATTACGTATTTCACACAGGTTTTAAATTTTTCTTCATGCATTTTCCCATTGGAATCAAAAATACTATGTGAATTTACCTTCAACAAATAATAGAAGCATAGTTTAAGAAAAGAACCGCTTTTGTTTAACTTTGGCGTTCCCATGGATTTCCCTAATGTAATTTATAGCAAAAAGTAGGAAACGTTTCACTAGATTAAATGAAATTTTCACAGCATTCAAACATAGATACGTTTAAATATTCTGATATAACTAAATTAATTTGCTGATAGGCAGATTTACACATTGTTTTGAAGATTATATATGATGCTTTATATTATTTAATCCTTTTAATGAGGAACTAGGTTAATCAGTATTGTTTTCTGATACATTTCAAACTGACTAGTAGTTATTGTTTTGGTAAATAAATAATTATTTATAAAATCTGTTTCTTTCTCACTATAAGACATTCTTAAAAATGTAAACAGAGCAAATGGAATAGAACTAAGGAAAAATAATAAAGCCAAAAGATTTATTTAGTGTACAAAAACAGAAATAAAAAGGTTTACTTTAATCGATTAAATATAATGAAACATCTGTCTATATATATATACACTACTGGCCATTAAAATTGCTACACCAGGAAGAAATGCAGATAACAAAACGATATTTATTGGACAAATATATTATACTAGAAATAACAAATGATTAAAATTTCAAAACATTTGGCTGGATAGATCCTGAGAAATCAGTACACAGAACAACTACATCTGGCAGTAATAACAGCAGTTATACGCCTGGGCATTGATTCAAACAGAGATTGGATTGTATGTATGGGTACAGATGCTCATGCAGCTTCAACACGATGCCACAGTTCATCAACCGTAGTGACTGGCGTTTGGTGACGAGCCAGTCACTCGGCAACCATTGACCAGACATTTCCTATTGGTGAAAGATCTGGAGAACGTGCTGGCCATGGCAACAACCGAACATGTTCCGTATCAAAGAATGTCCGTACAATACCGGCAACATGCGGTCTGGCATTATCCTGCTGAAACGTAGGGTTTCGCAGGGCTCGAATAAAGGGTAGAGCCACGGGTCGCGACACACCAGAAATGTAACGTGCACTGTTCAAAGCACCGTCAATGCGAACAAGAGGTGACTGAGACGTGTATAAAATAGCACCAAATACCATCACGCCAGGTGATGGGCCAGTATGTCGATGACGAATGCATGCTGCCAGTGTGCGTTCACCACGATGCCGACAAACACGGATGCTACCATCATGATGCTGTACACAGAACTTGGATTCATCTGAAAAGATGACGTCTCGCCATTCGTGCGCCCAGGTTTGTCGTTGATCACACCACTGAAGGCGCTCCTGTCTATGACGCATCGTCAAGGGAAGCCTTAGCCATGGTCTCCGAGCTGAGATTCCATGCTGCTGCAAACGTCGTCGAACTGTTCGTGAACACACTTCTTGTCTTCCAAACGACCCCTTTTCTTGACTCACGACTCGTGATGTAGTTGCACGATCCATTACGGCCATGCGGATAATATGCCTATCTTCTCGGCTGCTAGTGATAGGGGGCCTTTGAGATCCCGCATGGCGTTCCGTATTACGGTCCTGAACCCATCGATTCCATATTCTGCTAACAGTCATTGGATCTCGACGAATGCGAGCAGCAATACTGCGTAAGATAAACCGCAATCCCGGTACGCTACAATTCAACTTTTATGAAAGTCAGAAAAGTGCTGGTACGCATTACTCCTTCTTACATGAGGCATCACAACAATTTTTCACCAGGCAACAACGTTCAAATGCAATTTGTGTATGAGGAACCGGTCTAACAATTTCCTCATTTAAACACAGTGTAGGTGTCGCTACTCGCGCCTACTTTGTCTTAATGTGCTGAAAAGCTAATCATTTGCATGTCACAGCCCCTTCTTCCTTTTGTATAAATTTCACGTCTGTAGCATGTCGCCTTCTTGGTGTAGAAATTTTAATGGCCAATAATGTGTATATATATATGTATATATATGTATGTATATATATATATATATGTATATATATATATGTATATATATATATGTATATATATATATGTATATATATATATATATATATATATATATATATATATATATATATATATATATATATATATATATATATATATATATATATATATATATATATATATATATATATATATGTAATCTCCTCCCATTTTTTACACATTTACTCTTTAATGAACTATTTTCTATTTTTATTAAATAATGTTTGAATGTTAATGTGTTGTTAATAATGTTTAATAATAATAATTTTACTAAAAATGTTTTCCTTTCTTCCTCAAAATCGCAAAGAGAGAATGTTAAAAACTATAGGACTCAATATAAAGAATGAAATCCAAGCTGTACATTTGTAAGGCTAGTTCATGAATCTACATACTATTTTGTATGAATATTTAAATATTAAAAATGTATGATTGCGAACACTAAACATTGAATATCATGTTTCATATGGTTTCTTTAAGATATCAGTAGGAATAAGAAACTTTATATTTTAAATTTAAATTGTGCGTTTTACTTTTTATTGAATCAAAAGGCAAATATTTATTTTTTGTTTTCATACATTTTATGAGTAATTTATTTGGGATTTATGTAATGAAATATTCACGCAAAATGTTCAGACAAGTGCATCTTTTCCAATCCCATTATTTTCAATGTTGTTCGCACGTATTTCAAAGAAACTGTCATATCTAATATTTACGTAGAACGCGATATCAGTAATCTCCTGAGAAACATGAATGTTCATTTCTAAAGTTTAAAAATTCAAAACGTAGAGTGAAAACATGTACATATTTTTGAAATGAGGATAATATGACATAAGGAGATTTCATGTATACTAGTTTTAGTCAAAAATAGTTTTTTTATTTCTCTGAATCATATAGATTTTGTGTGTTTTTATGTTTCCACAAATAGTAGTTTTTTCCGGTAACTTAGAGGTAAAATTTAGGCTCTTATGCGTTTTCTATTAGAATTTAAAATTTGTTATTGTTGTAAATCTATAAATATTTTAAAATACTACATTTTTCTTTTCCTATGTACTTCCTTGTATCGTCAAATGTGCTAAGATAACTAATATGTATGTTATCTTGTAATATAGAAGACAGAGAACATCTTGTTATCTTAAGTGCTGATATAAAAATCAATTAAAATAATGGTTTTGATATTGGCGAATAATGTTTGAGCAGTTTAATAAATTGTTTTTCTGTTTTCTATGAAATATATATATATTTTCTAGTTTCTGTTCTAATTTCAGGCTGCCTCTGCCAAGATGATAGCTGTATGAATAGTGCTCCAGTTGTTTATTAGTAAATTATTTGGTATATCACTTCAGGGTTGGAGGTTCTTGTGCTCTAGATTACACGTTTTAAGAAATAAAACAAGTCAAATTAGTTCTTATGTGTAAAAAATGAAATAAAAGGACAAAAATTCTGTTATTCCAAAATTCCATGACATTTTTTTAACCGTATGAAAGAAATGTAGTGAATTGCATGATAACCAAAGTCATTCTAGAAAGATATTATATTCCAAAGAAATTTAACACGCGTCCAATTTTCCAGTTTCTAATTTTTAAGCTCTGAAAATCTCGTTCAGCTTCATCGATCCATTTCTTTGTCTTTGATTCATTTGTCATTTCTGGTACATACTTCTGAAAATTATATGCAGTTTCTTTCTTTTCACCACACATATCAACTTGAGGATTATTTTCACTGTACATTTACTACTTTTTAAAAGTTTTTAACTTCATGCTTTTATCAATTTTTCTGAACATCGCTCTTCTTGAATGATTGGAAAATATGCTTTTAGACCTTCCTTTCACATTTTATGAACGTATTTTCCTGCTTTGGAATCAAACAGTTTGTTTATATAACTCATAACTTATCGATCATCGATCCACAGTTTTATACACCAAAACTCCATTTACCTCATTTTGCCGTTAAGTTGAATTGTCAGTCGCTATCAGGACCTTTCCCAATCTGGTCATAATTTCATAAGTCGATTTTAATCGAATTGTTATGACATCGCCATGACATTTCACAATAATGTCATAATTTCATTAATCATAATTTCATTAATTAATTCATAAGTCTACCTGCCATAAGGTTGTCACTGACAATTTCCAAAATTTCAAGTTGTTAAAAATATTAAAATTTTAACAAGAAATTATTTATTCACATTTATTTACAATTTTGAGCTATTTTTGGAAACTTTTACCCTTAACATTTGTAGGTGATTCTATAACACAATACTTCTGTTTCCTTTGCACACATCTATTTTATAGAACATTACAAATCAACTAATGCTTTTTTCATAAATAGGCGTTATCAACAGAAATTTTAATTTAAAATTAAAAAGTTATTTTTCTAATATGTGCATGCAAATAAAATTTGGGCTTTTAAAAAACAGCGATTCTCCATGGCCAAATGAAAATAATATTTAAAACCAAGCCGATTATGAAGTAAAAAGATATCGCTCAATTACATGTTAATGTCATCATTAGTATAATGGTGTGCTGATTGGTACTCTGTGCGATAATGTAGAATTGAGTCCCAAAAGCCAATAATTATATTTGAGAAAGTTTAGGAATATGGACATAAAATACTGTGTTTAATTAAGACAAAACAATTTTTTACATGAGTAATATTTAACAGTAACTCAGTTCTTTGTTCCTCTATTTGTTCAATGTCACTTGAAAATTTTATAAATTTATTTTACTTATTGATGTTTATTCTTTGTAAATTTAAACTATCAATTAGATTTTGCAACAGAATTAAAAAAAAACATATATATTATTTGAAAACTTATAATTTTATTCCTCAAATTACAATTTTGAATTAAAATTGAATTTAAAAATGGCTACCAAGAAATTTGGCCGTCGAAGTTGATTTCACAACTATAATCAGGATTATGGTTGACTATTCAAAGCTTTCTGACAGAATTCGCATCTTCATATTTAGCAAAACGTGTATTTAGGCTGTAGCAACATTGGTAACGAAAAAGAGAAATTGGTTACATGTTACTTTCTTACGATTGTTTTCATGTAAAATTGATCCTAATGTTAACAAGCTCCTTAAAATGCATCTAATTCAGCATCCTCATTAGTAAAGTTAGAAATTCGATGTCTTTAAATTTTAATAAAAATGCTTTTTATTATATATAAATAAGTATGCGTTTTATTTCTTCTCCTAAACTGTCAATTTATTTATTTAAAAGATGATACGAAGTATTCTATAAAGTTTATTACACAATACTTCGTATCATCAACATCTTTGCTGTTCTTATAACAGGTAAGCTAAATTTTTTATTCCTCTTTTTAAATAAAGGGGAAGTTGAGTATCGTTTCATATCCAACAATATTCTATTCATGATTAAATTTTTTTTATTCAATTCTTGTTTTTGCCATGCATCATGTAAGCTCTTATTTCTCAAGAGTGGGTGGGGTTAGTATTGAAATATTCACTATAGAAAACTGGGCACTACTTCAAAAAAGGTTGAGAATGTATGGAGTAGACAAATGAAAAGAATTTTGGTTCACGTGCCCATTTACAAATGCAAATAACCTCACTTACATTGTGTATGGAAAAAGGAAAACATACAGTAAATTCTCATTCGAAAAAATGGCAATTTCATTTATTTTCTATAAGATTATGATTTTCGCAAAATTTCTTGATTCTTATGGAGAAAATTAATTGATACATTATTTTTGGAAATATTGTACCTCACATGGACCTAATGCTTCGTGAGGTACACATGAAATTCTACACATTCCATTAGTCAAAAGTTTGACTTAGCGAATTTAATCTGACCAATTCTCAGATATCCAATGCCTTCTCTTCCGAATCACGACGAATGTGTTTTCATATTTCGAGCTCAAATGAGTGGTTTTTCACAAACAACCAACAATATATTCTTATCTTCTTTAATTCTCTGGGCATGGTTCGAGCAAAATCTGTTGGAAAGAGCCTTAAATAACGATTTTTGTCAAATGCAGTACAATGGAGTACTTTATCTGCCGGACAATTCGTGGAAGACGACACCGTTCACGCGCTTGAAAAACTGATAAAAATGCAGTTACTTCTTGACAAGGACCGCCAGTTCTGATTTTAGAATTTGAAAACCTTTGTCAGGGCTGTTTATGAGAACCCATTGTGTTTTGCGGTTTCCAAAATCCATGTCAGTGCTAAGCAGACACAAACAATAATTACTTATTTAAGTGGTGAAAAAATGAGTATTTTTCTTCATTTTACTTCTGCGGTTGCCATGACATACAATACCACAACTCCTGATCTGGCGTGCCAGCACGAAAAAAATAACTTTATTCACTTATGCAAATTACTTAAGACTTTCTTGGAACTGTAACTGCATTGTAACTAACTGATTATATAATCTTGTAACGAGTACAGTTTTTCCTGTAGCACGCACTCTACATTCTACTGAAAATTAAAATTTGTTCAATTTTATGCAATGATATTCTTTTTTGCCAATTTTGTAAGTGACGATATTGTCGATTTCCTACATCTCAATCACTGTACTTCATTTATCGTAAAAAGCAATTTTAGATCTTTTACATTATAGCATTCCCACGGCCTATATTACAAGTCACAAAAATTGTAAACTTCATTTTTAAAATGCATTTAATTGGAAATTATAAAAATCTCTAATTTAATGGTCTATGTGTGTATGATTTTGCTTATTGGGAGCATTAGAAGTTGTAAAGTAAGTTAGTTGAAACTATTATCCGCGCAGAAGTAATTCATCAATTAATACATCATGCTTTTGTCAAAAGACGAGAATAAATTTTAATTCATCAAGTGAAGACTAAATGCCAAATATTGAAGAAAAATGAAAGCAAAGTTGAAATTTTGAAACAGCATCTGGTTGTAAGGTAAGTTATTTATTTTTCATTGCATTTTTTACACAATTTATCAAGGAAGAAATTGTAAAATCACTTCAACCAGTCTACTGTTTCTTAAAAGAGATGCAGTATGGAAGCACACGTGAGATTTTGGCAACTTAAGGTTTAAGTTTTATTATGGAAGAAATGTTAAAGCACAACTGAAAATTAGACGGGTAAATTTAGAAGTGCATGTCGCATACATAAGACTTCATTTCAAATGTTGAACCATTTATATTGTTACAAACAAATTTTCCCATTTACATTGAGCGTGAACGACTCGGGAAGATCTAAAATTAGAGCTCCTTGAAGTAGTAAAACTGTTAAGATATTTTCAGCATTGCCTGTTTATTTTCTATTGAAATTTGGGAAATAGATGAGAAAAGTAAGTATTATATCTCAGAAACGCCAAAATCATTAAGCTTATTCTTCTAAAGTATGGTTTCCAGCATGTATTGATGTCTTAAGTTTAAGTATTCATATCACTTTAGATTAGGTATTTTGTTTATGAACCATCTTAAAACTGACAAAATATTTCCTAGCGGTTTATTTGTCAATTCTAAGAAATTATGTTTATCAATTCAAAAGTGTCATTTGAAAACTGGGGAGAACCCCATAAAAATATATAAATGGAATTATTAATTTGCTGTTACTGCTAGTTATCATTCATCTCTTTTGAATTTCTGCGAAGGAAGATTTTAAGTGTTTTTCTTAACACCTTTCTCTTGGTGCAAAGTAAAGCTGTTTTGTCTTAAACTCCAAGTGTCTGACGTTATTTGAAAATTTCAAATTTCCAAATATAAAAAAGCAAATATAAAAAATGTTAGATTTGCTATTTTATGAATCGTATATTTTTGAAAAGTTTATGTATTTAACAGCAAAAACTTATGATGAAAATGCAGCATAAAGGATGCGACAAATACATTAATAACCACAAATCTTTTAGTAAAAGTTTTAATTAAAATGTTGCATTTTATGTTTTTGAAATATATTTATTTTTAAGTATTAAAAATTAGAGTTCTGAAATATAAGAAATGTTATTAAATACAAAATTATAATTTTTTTAAGCAGAATTTTCAGTAAGTTTTCCCTCTGCATACAATTAATGCTTAAAGGTTATTCTTGAAAATCTTTGTGAACTTCGAAATATTTTTAATTTATGTTTCACATCTTGTGGAACGATGGACAGAAAATTTAGTGCTAAAAAAAAGATTTTTCTTATAAAAAAACACAAACAAGTATTTAATAAATTTTAAGGTGCAATAAATTATGATAAAAATTAATAACTGTTTGAAAAATTATTTGGAAAACAAGTAAATTCGGCAAAAATGAAATGTAAATACTAAAGTTTATAAAATTATTTCAAGGCATATAAGTCAATATTTTGGATTGTCTAAAATTTTGATTGCTTGTTGAGCAAAATAAGGGATGCAACCAATATGTAAACGAAAAATAACCAAACTCTCACTTTAAGATATTTATAAAGAGACGAATCTATAAAAACTTATAAGATATTTTATCAAATCACATCTAGAAAAACGTATAATTATTAGGTGTAAATTAATTTTAATGAGAAACTCTTTTATACCAAATTATTCTACACTTTATTGTGCTTAAAAACGTTCCTTTTGAACGAACATGAGAAAAATGTGTAATATCATTTATAATATCAAGATACTCCATTATATTCCACATATAACACTCATTTTTTATTAATACTTTTAAGTCTAAAAAATTTAAAATTGTTATGTATCAGATTTCTAGGAAATTTGAAGCTTTTTAGTGACAATATATTTCTATAATTTTATCATAGTAATTTTTCATGATATTTGAAATCTCTTTTATTATACAAATATAAAGCATATTTGTATTTTCTTAAATTTTAAAATATGGTATACGAAAGTTTTAAATTGTTTTCTCATTAAATGCGTTTGCACCTTTTGTTTCTATATTCCAATCTGGTTTAATTTTAATGTCAAGTACATATATGGTATTTTAAGGTGTTTTTTAAAGCTATATAGTACTCCTGTGGTATTTGATGTTTTAGGTACTTATGTTAAAACAGATACTTTAAAATTTCAAAAGTGTTATCTCTCGAAAATTTAAAAGATTTGAAGAAACTGCGCCCTGCATGTTCTAGACTCTTCTTTTTTCCTTGAAAATGAGATGGCGCAATGTCTGGAATGCGTACTTCTTATAACTAGAATCTCAAATTACAAAAATGTAAAATCTATTTACAAGCTTACGTTAGCAGAAATAAGTGACAAGAAACGCACCAGAAAGAAAAATTGTCCACAATGCCTTTCTCTTAAGGGAACAAGTTAAACATAAAAAGCATACGTAAACCTTGTAAAAATCTCTTGCAACAAATGTTGAAACTACGCGAAATAAATTTGTAACAACTTGCAGTCTTATTCTACTGGCTTCGTGAGAATTCATTGTACATCCATAAAATATCATAATTTAAAATTGTTTTTAATTTAAAAATTCTTTTTTTATTTCAGATTTGTAAATCTATCAATGAAAAATAGTAGTTCTAATCATTATTTCTATCTAAATTAGTGAAAATTTTATCGCATTTCAATGGATTCTTTCTCAGATATATACGGCAATGAATAAAAGGATCGACTGGCCAGGTATGGCTGTTGCCATGATAATGCTTCCTCTTCAACACCGACTTCTTAGGTCATCTGTTTTTACGATTAATTCTGAATCTGGAAGAGGTGGAAGATTCCTCCGCTGGGAAAGGGGCAGAGAGCCGGGCTTTTTTTAAGTACTCTATTGTGACAAAGCATCTCATACCGTTATTTACAGATTAGCAAACGGCCACATAAGGAGCCGCTCGTATATCAAAGGCAAAAAAAATCTTTGAGATCTGCTAAAAATGTATTAACTAAATTAAATATAACAACAAATAGAAATAAAGAAAGATTGAACAATATATTAATATCTGACTTATTTTCACGTTCGTGACAACTGTTGTAGTTTCTTATCATTTGATCAGCCAATCAACTAAACAAGATTCAGGAAAACATGAGCTGACAAAAAGTTCAAAAATAAGGGGACTTCGATATAAGTCCTCTCTTTCAAGACATTATCAGGATAGTAGATAATCAGGGGTAAAATGTGACATTCCATTTTTCCCACACGTAGAGATCATCTGGTTTTCCTTGGTCAGTTCTGAGACATTTCAGGAGTCCACTTGTGAGTCTTGAAGATTCCATTTGCTGAACGCGACTCGTGACTAATTTTAAAAGTGACAGAAGCTGCTGGTTACCCGCCACTGTACCAGACCATTTACGATAACTAATTGTTGAATACATATATAAAATTATGGATATCTCATTCCAATTACGTGAAAAAATTATTAGCAAAAATGTGAAATATTTAAAAATATTTTTGCTATGCATAATGAAATAATGGTTATTATAATTTAAAATATTGTTGAACAAAAATGTATAAAAGGACTGCATTTCTAGCATTGCAGAGTTTTATTTTAGACTCTATTTTATGATAAGCTAGGAATTTTAAGAGCAAAACATCTATCACAAAATTTAGAATTTTATAGCATAAATATTATTTTGTAAGAAAATTGCAAGTAAAACCTTATTTTAAGAAGTTTTATTGATCTGAAAACTTTTATTTAAATTTGTGTTCATGAATGTTTTTTAAGTTTTCTTTGTACTTTTATTTCAGTAAGAGACAGCAATCAGAAAAAATTATATATAACTTTCTTCTCCATCTGTTGATTTGTGTTTTTATTTGCATGTAAAGAATTTTAAATTAGATTTTATTTGTGTGCTTGTTAACTAGAAACACGTATTATTTGATATCAATGAAAGGGAAAAGTCAAAGAATAGTTTGTGGAATACTGGAGTTTTTTTTTCCTGGAGAATTTATTGAAAGATATTTCGAAATGTTTCAGTGAAAAGTGTAGATGCCAATTTTGCAGAAAAATTAGTTCTCTAAGCACTTATAAATACGTTTTATAATATATATATATATATATATATAATGTTTTTACGTTGTTTTAAAAGTATACATTAAGAATTATATTATTCAGCTAATGTTCTATTTTTTACTAACTGCGGAATCTATTTGCTGAGGTTTGCTAATAGTAACTGTTGGATTTGAGAGAATGCTAAAAACATAGCTTCATGCGCTGCTACGGCCGAATACCAAGCCAGTGCATGCGATATACGCGCTCATTACATGTGTGGAATCGAAAGTTCTTTGGTCGATTGTTGAGCATTTACCATTGGTGTAATAGTCTGGAGAAAAGTTTATCCCCTCCAGATCAAAATTAAAATGGAAGGAGTAAATTCTCTCGTGTTGCTATCTATCGGAGAAGTTTTAAAACAAAGACGTACTTTCACCTTCCTGGTGCTCTAGTTGAAACGAAAGACTCAACCTACTTTCTTCATTTTGCATGTTCATCAGCTGGCGAGCTTGTTTTGTCCAAATGTCATGAATAACCACAACAAAATAATTTGATAATTTTTGTTTTCATCTCTTATAATTTTCATCTCTTATAATTTTAATCACTTACTAAAATAATTTTTATTATATCTTAATAAAAATTATGTATACTAAGCGGTAATTAAGATATCTGATTAAGGTGTAATGTATTAAGAAACTTTTTAAGAAATAATGTTTATTTCTCAAAAGCACATCATAAAAGTTTTTAAAGAATGAATTTATTTAAATGAATTTTATATTAAAAAATATAAATGTATTCTACTTCCTCAATCAAAACACTTTAGACAAGATATGGTCAAGTATATGTGGTTCCATAGCGCACATGTGTGTGGAAATCATTGGCACCTGTTGATAACAGTTCCTCAAACAAATATATGGCATTTATTTATCATGAGCCGCGTTACTCTCTACTCACAATTTCTTAAGTTAGTCAATATTGAGTTATGATTTAATGCTTAGGATGACCAAAGTCGCATCTTATTAGAGCCATGTAGGTAACCTTCAAATGCTTCTCAGCCAACCTTTCAGTTAATGAACAAAATACTATAATTAATCGGTTAATCTAATATAGTTGAACAGACATTTAATATTTTCTATGTGATGATCATACAATTTTTTGATAACGTCTAACTGCCTATTAAAACTTAGCCGTAATCTCTGTACATTGGAACTGAAAGCTTTTTGTTTTTTATTTCTCTACTAATGCATTATTTTTTCTTCTGTTGTCTTATGAGAGCATTCATCGTGTTTGTTGGAGGATTGATATTTGTCGCATGGACTTATCGGGGCCTAGTAGTAGGACAGCTTTCTTCTGAGCAAAAGCCCAATGTTTGATTCCAGGTATTGAACAACTGTACTTAATTTAAATGCTGTGTACTCAACAATCAAATGTTCTAGGACTTATACAAATTATTTTGGTATCCATCGCATTGCAAAAAACTTTTCGTAGATAGGGATTTTTATTCAGATATTGCAAAGGAGAAAACAAGGAAATATCGAGAAGTAATATCACTGCAAGCCTACATGGAGAAAGAAACAGTTCAACATCTGTTATTTTTTATACACAATGGGACCTAATCAAAGATGTTTTATTGAGAAAAGTGCGGACGCGACATTAGGGCCATGGTGTGCCAACATGTGATAATATTGTGCTATTTCTTCTCAATGCAAAAATGGGAGCATCCCATATGTTTGGTGTTGAAATTTATTTTAAAGTAACACTTTATTATAATTATTATCATATATATTTAACCAATAATTAGATAGATAAAAGCAAATGTACACATTATTTGCAATTAAAATCGATTTTTCATAAACTTAATATTTAAAATTCTACTCAGGGATAAGACATGCTACAGCCAAAATCCTTTAAAGCTCAAAATTTCTTATCAATAAGTCTTTTTTAATATTAATTTTAAAAATTTGAAAGTAATATGGCTTCTAAGCACAGTTTTCAGCTCATTATGGTCCTCAAAGTCTCTTATGAACCAGAGGTACATTGTGATGCAAGTCCAATTGGATTGGCTGGAATATTGTTTCAAAGAGATAGTAAAAGGAATTGGATGATTGTTTATTGCGATAGCAAGAACACCACGGAAACTGAGCAATGGTATCATTCAAGTATATTAAAGTTGATGTCATTTGTGTGGACACTAGAAAGGATAATTCAGTTTCTCACAGGAATAAAGTTTACAATCGTTACAGACTGCCAAGTAATCTTGTATCTAAACGCTAAAAAGTCCTCAAATCCTGAGATGGCAAGATTGTTTAATCTCATGCAAGAATACGATTTTGAGATCCGGTGTAGATCAGTAGAACGAATGAAACAAATAGATGCGCTAAGCAGAGCAGATGTTAAAGAGCCAGAAGATAATTTGCACAGTATTATTGAAAGAAAATTGTAAGTTTGTGTCACCTTGACTACAGAAGAACTAGTTTTAATGATGCCAAATTTAGATATGAAATTACGTAAATTAATAGAGATATTCAAGAAGGAAGATATTCCGATTATATTCCGAAGAGATATTCCGAATCTGAAAAGAAAATGACTGAAGGATATGATTCCAAGAAGAATAAGATTTATAGAAAACACAAGGCTAAGGATAAAGAAATTTTACTTTATGTAATGCCTAAATCAATGAGGAAAATAACAGTAGTTAGATTCCACGACCTCATGGGGCATTTTTCTGCTAACCGAACAGAAAAATGCCCCATGAGGTTTGTGTACATTTTACATAATGATGTTCCTTATGTAATTATAAAATTTAATGCATAGCAAATTATTTGAATTTAAAAAAAACTAATTTTTATTTAAAGATCAGGAATCTTTAAATATATATGAAATTTGAATTAACTAAAAATTGCTAAAAGCTTTTGTATTTATTATGCACAAAAAAGAAAATGTCTAATTTTCAGCTATTAGAAGAAAATTCCAGCACTGAATGATATTAAAGAGGTTTTCTTTGATATATATAAAAATTTGACTTTTAAAAGGTGGGGGGGGGGTTGATTATGAGCCTTATTATATTAGTTAAAAGAACTATATTAGTTTGCATCTATGAAGCCTTACTAAGAAGACATATTTCGATGTATTTTGAGTGTTTGCTGAACAAAGTTCCAGGAGGAAAGAAGTAGAAAGCTGATGCAGAACATATAAATATAGCTATATAACATATAAGTGTACTAAATATTTCAAGGTTTGCTTGGTAAAAATTTCCCAAAACAATATTTCAGGAGTCAAAAATTATTCAAGACTGATAGTGATAATTTTCTCGGAAAATTAGAAATTTATGTAACTTAAATATAATTAATTTGGAAATTATAACAATTATGTCATTAAAACAAGTTTTCTGAAAATGAGCACAAAATCAATATATTGAATGAAACTCTCATTCGAAAGTTTCATTCAATATATTGATTTTGTGCTCATTTTCAGAAGACTTGTTTTAATGATAGATTAATCCTCCTATGAATTATATATCTGAATTTTTTGACATACCGATTATTCAGCTGCTCATTACAAACATAATTATTTTCTAAGCAAAATTGAGAACTTATTTTATGCTGTGAAAATTATAACACTATTAAAGAATTATTGAAAATAGCGGAAATTTACTATACACAGTATTTTTATTTCCTTTGATCAACATTGAGATTAGTGGAACAATGTTGCAAAACAAATGACGGGAACGAATATCTTGTGCAGACACCACTTGTAGTGATGAGACATTGTGACATTGAATGATATAATGCTGAGCAATGGTAGTCCGTTTAACCTGCATCTGAGGGCATGGTTTAATCATAGTCTCTGTTTAAAGAATGCCGAATGCGTGATTGAAACATGAAAAGCTGGCCTATACGGGGTATATCATGGAAACTCCAAACCGTGGAAATAACACTTGCTTTGTAAACAATTTACATACCAAGAGCAACGTGTAAATGGGCATCATTATGCCAAAATGCAGCTTAAAGAATGGATCACACTTTAATCTAAACTTCTTATACAATAAAAATTTAAAGTAAATGGGATCACGAATGATTTGCAATAATGATCCAGGCTGTCACGTCAAGCTTTTATCTAGTATAAATAATATTCTCTCTATAGTCTTTAGAGAAACAAACCTTCATTTTTGTAGTATCTGAAAAGAGTTGTTCTGCTGTCATAGTGGGATTCAAGAAGTTTCTATCATTTTGCATAGAAACATTCTGAGTCTGCAACATATTCAATATAAAAATATTATCAGAGCAGACAATGTCCTTTATAATCATACTAAAATACCATACCAACAAAGAAGACTAATCTGTCAATGCAGATGAAAGGTCAGCTGTCCTAAGTTATTTTATGTAGCACATGACATTTTGATTTTTAATTAACTATCTGCTTCTCATACGTACCACTCTTTGGCACTGATCTCCTTGGCACTTGGGAACAATTTTCACGAAAGATAAAATGCCTTCTGTTTGAGTTTTTACGGTATTTCCTTCTGCACTTATAAAGAAGTTCATTGGTTTTTAATCAGTGACAAAACAATAATCGAATCATTTTTACATGGTTATTTTTTAATAATGTGGAAAAATTATATTGGCAAATCTTTCTTCAGTTGCTTTTGCGCTAGCTAGATTTCCTATTGTATTGTATTTTTTGTATTGTATTTTTTATATATATATTTATTATTTTTTGCTTTATATATATATATACACACAGGGTGATTCTAAATTGTTTTCACAAATTGAGAAGGATGATAGTATTCATCGAGACAAGCAATAATTACAAAGAAACGTAGTCTCATATTCCACTATTAAAAATAGAAACGAGGAATTCTCACCTGAACTTACAACAGTGTTTCGGGATCGAATGAATAATAACGGGATCGTTTAGTGAAAGTCTCACAGCAAATGCTCAAAATGCCGACCACGTGTGTCGTTACTCAGTTGACACCCGCGTCTCATACACTAAAGATTTCATGTGCCCCCAGAAAAAAAGTCCAGTGGGTTGAGGTTCGGTTAGTGAGGAGGCCAAGCCACTCCGCTACGTTTAAGTGTGATATGTCAAATCCATCGTAACACACAAAAAGTTACGGACCGTGATGGAAAAATATGCTGGGGCTTCATCATGCATAAACCAAATGTCCCTCTAAATATGGAGTGGAGCAGCATGTAATAAACTGGGAAGTACTTGTTCCGAGTAGAAACGGTATGTTGCACTGGTCAAACGGTCTGGAATAATGTACGGGTCTATCAGGTAATCACGAAGAATACCTGCCCAGATTTCACAAAAAATTTCTGCTGGTATGTTTTCGCTACTGAATGTTACCTCAACAGTAAATAATACTAATGCAGAAAATCGTGGATTCTTTTTTATTCTTCATCAACAGCATCCGCTGCACAAACTCTGCCCGCTAGGGATAATCATCTATCTGCAAAGATTTTTGCGTTGTACGTGTACACCGTCATAGCTTTTACGAAAATTTTTGGACGATGTTATTCAGATAAAACATGAAGTGATGATGTTGCGCCGTTTTAAAAGATCATTGTCTACTCTGATTGGCAATTTTTGTTAACCAATAAGAGCATAAGGCGGCTTCATCTCTGTGGAAATTTGCATACTGTAAATTCGTAATAGATTCTTGAAGCGCTTCTACTTTCCTATTATCTACCTCTCAAAGTGACCATGTTGCTGTGTAATTGTTTGGATGGGTAATATTACCCCTCTTAATTAGTAAAATTTAGAATCACCATATATATATATACACTACTAGCCATTAAAATTGCTACACCAAGAAGGCGACATGCTACAGACTTGAAATTTATACGAAAGGAAGAAGGTGCTGTGATATGTAAATGATTAGCATTTCAGCGTATTCAGACAAAGCAGGCACCAGTAGTGACACCTACATTGTGTTTAAATCAGGAAATTGTTCAGCCGGTTCCTCTTACACAAATTGCATTTGAACGTTGTTGCCTGGTGAAAAGATGTTGTGATGTCTCGTGTAAGAAGGAGAAATGCGTACCAGCACGTTTCTAATTTTGATAAAGGTCGAATTGTAGCGTACCGGGATTGCAGTTTATCTTATCGCAGTATTGCTGCTCGCATCGGTCGAGATCCAATGACTGTTAGCAGAATATCGAATCTATGGGTTCAGGACGGTAATACGGAAAGCTATGCGGGATCTCAACAGCCACCTATCACTAGCAGCCAAGAAGACAGGCATATTATCCACATGGCCGTAATGAATCGTGCAACCACATCACGAGCCGTGAGTCAAGAAACGGGGTTGTTTTGAAGACAACAAGTGTCTGCACGAACAGTTCGACGACGTTTGCAGCAGCATGGACTCACAGCTTGGAGACCATTGCTGCTTCCCTTGATGCTGCGTCATAGACAAGAGTGCCTTCAATGGTGTGATCAACGACGAGCCTGGACGCACGAATGGCGGGACGTCATCTTTTCAGATGAATCCAGGTTCTGTGTACAGCATCATGATGCTCGCATCCGTGCTTTGCGGCATCGTGGTGAACGCCCACTGGCAGCGTGCATTCGTCATCGTCATACTGGCTCATAACCTGGCGTGATGGTATGGGGTGCATTGGATACACGTCTCGGTCACCTCTTGTTTGCATTGATGGTGCTTTAAACAGTGCGCGTTTCATTTCTGGTGTGTTATGACCCGTGGCTCTACCCTTTATTCGAGCCCTGCGAAACCCTACGTTTCAGTGGGATAATGCCCGACCGCATGTTGACGGTATTGTACGGACCTTCCTTGATACGTAACATGTTCGGCTATTGCCTTGGCCAGCACGTTCTCCAGATCTTTCACCAATAGGAAACGTCTGGTCAATGGTTGGCGAGTGACTGGCTCGTCACCAAACGCCAGTCACTACGGTTGATGATTTGTGGCATCGTGTTGAAGCTGCATGGGCATCTATACCTGTACATGCAATCCAATCTCTGTTTGACTCAATGCCCAGGCGTATAACTGCTGTTATTACTGCCAGTTGTTTTGGGTACTGATTTCTCAGAATCTATCCAGCCAAAATTTTTGAAAATTTAATCACTTGTTATTTCTAATATGATATATTTTCCCAATAAATATCAGTTTGTTATCTGCACTTCTTCCTTGTGTAGCAATTTTAATGGCCAGTAGTACATATATATATATACATACACACACAGGGTGTCCACTAAAGTCCCTTGCCACCCTCTTAACTTCGGAACGGTTGCTGCTATATTCATAAATGTGGTGTCTAGGTATAGTAAAGCAGCCATGCGCTACTGAATAAAACAGACTATAGCGCCACCTGGTTGAAAACAGCGGGGTTAGCATTCCTATCTTGAAAATGTACCGAGATACAGAGAAAAAGTGATTTATAAAGTTGTAAAGCTACCTCGATTTAGTATGAAACGATACCTTGTCGTTGTGAATATGAAGAATACAACGGTTAAAACGCGCATTTGTTTCGTGCTGTGACTTAGCACATCATACGTGTGCATAGTTAAAAAAAAACAAAAAATCGTTTTCATACTTAAATTTTTCACTTTTATTTCGAAATGGGAAGAACGGTAGTATTAAAAATAATTCCAGCATTTCTTATGCAGCATGCAAATACGTAAGAAACGTCACGCCTGTTCACCTGAGGAAGCTATAAAAGAGTCATTTTCTTGGGGCTTTAGTATGTTTATGATCATGATCATGATCATGGCTGAGTATTCCAAAGTTGAATATTGTGAGATGGTTTTCCTGTACGGTGAATGTCGACGCAAGGCACGATCAGCAGCAAGGTTGTACCGCCAACGTTTCCTTCAGGCCCGCATCCTTCTCATCAAATCATCCTGACTGTTGTAAAACGTTTAAGAGAGACAGGTTGCATTACTAGTCAACCTAGATCTGGTAGGACTGCAAGTTCAACCAGAGTAGGTATTAGCATATGCACTCGCATATCCGAAATGCAGCGTAAAAGAGATCAGTCAACACTGTGATCTCTCCAAAAGTCAGATTTGGAAAATCCTAAGCGAATCAGGTGCTCATCCATACCAACGCCTGAACAGGTTTTAAAGAACGGGGATACTGAGTGACGCTATGCATGGTGCAACTTCGTCATGAATCAGATACAAGTCAGCCAACATTCTTGGCAGATATAATGTGGACGGATGAAGCATGCTTTTCACGGAATGGTATGTACAATAGGCCAAACACCCATTACTATGCCCTGGAAAATCCTAAATGTTTCTTCGACGTTCAACATCAAATGCGGTATGCCATTAACGTTTGGTATGCAATTTACAATAACAAACTGATAGGCCCAATATTCTAGAATGGCACGCTGAATGGTGCACAATATTTACGATTGCTACAGATTGTATTACCCTATTTTGTGGAGAACATGCCGCTGTTTAATCTTAAAAATCTATGGTTTCAACATGACGGCGCGCCTGCACACAAAACATCTCCATTGAAGCAGTACCTCGTCAAGGAATTTGGCAACCAAATACTAGGGTATGGCGGTTTCGAAGAGTGGCCTCCACTCTCCTTATCTGACTCCAATCAACTTTTTCCTGTGGGGATATTTGAAACAGCAGGTGTATACGACCCCTCCACAAAATTTCCAGGGCCTTAAACGACGCATTACGGTTGCATGTTCCAACGTGTCACACTATGCTCCAACGTGTGCAACGTAATCTTCAAGCATGGCTCCAGATGTGCATTGCAGCTGGCGGTAAGAAGTTTGAACATTTAAAATGAAGTATATCGTTAAAATTATTTCCTTTTTTTTTCTTTCTTAGATCGTTTTGTGACGTCACAGCACGAAACAATAAATGCGTGTTTTAACCGTTGTATTCTTCACATTGACGCCTACAATGTATCTTTTCGTACTAAATCGAGGATGCTCTACAACTTTGTTAATCACTTTTTCTCTCTATCTCGTTCCGTTTTCAAAATAAGAAAGGTAACTCCGCTTTTTTCCACCAGGTGGCGCCATAGTCTGTTTTATTCAGTAGCGCATGGCTGCTTTACTATACCTAGACACCACTTTTATGAATATAGCAGCAGCCGTTCCGAAGTTAAGAGGGTTGCAAGGGACTTTAGTGGACCCAGTATATATATATTATATTATATTATTGTACGTTTAATTAGTTGAATATACCGCTGGAGAAAGTGAACCAAATCACACCTCAAGATATCAGCCAATCCATGCGATACCAGTTTGAGAAGAGGAAGCACACCTTGGACTCATAACTTAATGAGTCGCGCTCTGGCCTGTATGTTTATCCTAGTATTTCATGGGTAAGTGATTAAGAGAAATATAAAAGGCTCTTCAATTCTTTTAAGATTCTGAATAATGTATTTTAATTTATTGTTGACTATATTAATGAGAGATGCATATCCTTATGTTTTAGAAGAAATGTACTTTTAATGTATAAGAAACAGTCTTACTCATTCTGAAACCAATAAAAATTTAACATATATCTTTCATATGTGTACCATTATTCTAATTATTTGGTGACTTGGCAATGTTCTGGTGAGAAAACTTAGCGGCTTGGCGACTTGGAAAGAAATAGATACTTCTGGAAACATTCATCACCTAAGCTCTAGGACCAATATTTAGTGAAATAACCTAGAAGCTTCCAGAACCTTGGCGAAACTGGTAGATTTCTCCGTCAAGTCAGGTATAAATACCACAAGCCGATATAGAAGGCAGGAAGTTTTGTGAAAACAGTCAGTGAGTGAAAACGATCAGTCGTGACTGCTTGTCTAGAGAATCTGTTCGCTGTCTGAGGTATTTGAAACCTGTGATTGGAAGCTGTTTCTTATTGTATATGACGAATTATACCTGTATAATTGTGGTTGTTAGAGCTGGAATTTCTTATATCTAGTGGAAAATATACGAATAAGTCTTGTGTTCATTAAGTGGTTGATTTATTCAACTCTCAATCGACCCGAACCCCGGAGCGCGATATAACTGGTGTCGGAAGCGAGATTGAAGAGTTGCTGCAGCGTGTCACAAGAAAAAAAGATATGGTTTTAATGAAAAGTCTTCTCGAAAAATTAGTGGAGCAGATGGCTGAGATGAAAGGTAGGGACAAGAAGAGATGAAAGGTAGGGACAAGAAGAGATGAAAGGTAGGGACAAGAAGAGATGAAAGGTGGACAAGAAGCGATTAAAACTCAAAAGATGAAAGAGAAATTCTGGACAGGAGGAGCTTAAAAAGAAACTTAAGAAGGACACTGTAAATGTTAAAGAAGAATTCTCCAACATCATTCAGGAAAAGATGAATACAATGGAAGATGAGGTAACTTCATTTGAAACTAAGGTTTTGGAGGTAGAAGAAAACGTTAAGGAAGTATTAGACAATATGAATAAGAAGATTGAAAGCTTGAAGGAGCAAATGTCATACAGGCATGAGGAAAAGAGGTGGTATTTATGTCTTCCCCTGCCACGATTAAACTCTCAACATTCGATGGAAAATCCTCCTGGAAAATATACAAGACCCAGTTTATGATGGTAGAGGAAGCTAATGGATGGAATCCCCGGGCCCAAGCTTTTCACCTGGTGACTTCTTTAAGAAGAGACGCTGTTGATATCCTCAAGACGCTTCCGGAAGAGCAGAGGCACGATTTCCAAGCCCTATCGAGTGCGCTGAGCTGCGGTTTGGAGAAAAGTGCACTAAAGAATATAGCAGACTACAGTTAATGTCCCGCTATCAAAAAGCGGGTGATAGTCTGCAAGAATTAGCTGCCGATATTCAGCGACTTTCCCATCTAGCATTTTTGGATTACCCAGCTGAGACACGTCAAGATCTGGCTCTCCATCACTTCATTTTATAGTGTGCAGGATCCGGAGATAAGGAAAACAGACTCGCCGATGTCAAAGTTATCGGATCTGTCCTAGTCTACGCACATAAGATAGAGGCTGACCAGAAGGCCGCGCGTAAAGACCGGCACTCAATCAGAGCCGTCTCTGTTACTGATACGGACTATGATGTAAGAAAGCAAATTGAAGATCTGCGGCGAAAAGTCCGTAGCTTAGAATTGAGTAAAGTTTGGCAGAAACACGAAAATTCAGTGTTGGACTTGCGGTGCAGTCGGACACGTCCGTAGAGATTGTCCGAAACTGAAAGATGGTGGAAATGACCTTCAACAACAGCAGGGAAACTAATATGTGGCCATCTTGCGCGGCGGAGATTTCCAGAGAGTCCTAAGCTCCATTTCAAATTATTTTATAGTTCTTCCGTTTGTGGCGGTAGCAACGGACTTAGCGTTATGTGATATGTCAACGAAATTCCCTGCAGAATAATAATCGATACTGGAGCCATCGTAACTATAATTAGGACAGATTTGGCTCGCGAACTTGGTGAGAAACTCATCTGGACGCCGCCCTGCCTTACCCTCCAAACTGTGACTGGCGATAAGATTAAAATGCATGGAAAAGTCAATCTAAACATTGCATTTGGTAATGCCGTGTACCATTATATGGCATATGTCGCTGATATAAATGACGAATTTATTCTCGGATTGGATTTCCTCAAAGAAAACCATTTCAAGTTAGATTTTAAAAATAATGAACTACACTCATGTTCTAAAGACATAGCGATTTTTAAGATGAAATATTCAGATATTAAAACAGTCCATCATATAACTGCAAACAGTGAAACAACATTACTACCAAGAACTGAGACAATAGTTTCTGGAACTCTGTCAGAAGATAATAATTTTCACTATGGATTGATTGAATATCCCGATTCTGACAATAGCGTTAAAAGAGTACTAGTGGCTTTTACACTCGTCGAACTTTCACGAAATTTAATCCCGGTAAGAGTTGCTAATCTAAGCGATAAGGTAAAACTAATAAAAGAAGTGCTGACTACTTGTACTCCAGTGACCTGTATTAACAGAAATTGTCAAGCTACACTATCTGAGCCTCCTGATACTATAATTAATGAATTAATTCAAAATGCAGAGTTAGATGATAAACAGAGGAAGGCTGCAAAAAATCTATTATTAGAATCCGGAGATCTCTTTTCCAAGAAATCAGATGATGTTGGGCGAACCAAAATAACGCAGCACCGAATCGATACAGGAAATCATCCACCCATTAAACAACATCCGAGAAGACTACCATTCGCTAAGCAGGAAGAGGTTGATAATCTTTTGATGGAAATGCAGCAGAATGACATTATTGAGCCATCAGAGAGTCCTTGGGCTTTACCTATTGTTTTTGATTGATGGTTCTACCCGATTCTGCGTTGACTATCGTCGATTAAACAACATCACAAAAAAGATAGTTATCCTCTTACTAGGATTGACGATACACTTGATGCTTTATCCGGAAATCAATGGTTTTCGACTTTGGATCTCAAGAGCGGTTGTTGTCAAGTAGAGATACATCCTGAGGTTCGAGAAAAGACTGCGATAACCACAGGTCAAGGACTTTAGCAGTTCAAGGTTATGCCATTTAAGCTTTGAAATGCACCTGCAACGTTTGAGCGCCTGATGGAGACCATATTACGAGGACTTTCCTACGAAGCCTGTTTGGTACATTTGGACGATATCATCATTGTAGAGCACACATTCGAAGACCATTTAAGAAGCATTAAGAAGCAAAAATTGAAAATGGCCAACCTGAAGCCAAATCCTTGCAAATGTAATTTATTTCGACGTGAAGTAAGCTATTTGGGACACATTATCTCTTCCGAAGATGTAAGAACAGATCTTGAAAAGATCTCTGCAGTTAAGGACTGGAGTCGTCCAGACGATGTCCACCAATTAAGAAGTTTTCTTGGACTATGCACGTATTACAGGAAATATTAAGGGTTTTTCAAGTATTGCCAGACCCCTTCACAAGTTGACAGAAGTTAAACAGATATTTCTATGGACACATGAATGCAAGAAAGCTTTTAAACAACTGAAGGAGGCGTTGACATCTTCGCCCGTTATTACGAATCTACAGCTCGGAAAATTATTCATTTTTGACACAGATGCCAGCAACGTAAATATATGATGTGTTTTGTCGCAAGAAATTGATGATAAAGAATATTTCATTGCTTACTGGAGTAAATGTCTATCGAAACCGGAGCGAAATTATTGTACAACCAGGAAGGAATTGTTGGCCATCGTTAGAGCCATAGAACATTTCTACCATTATCTCTATGGAAGATAATTCTTTCTCCGGACAGATCACAAATCGTTAACCTGGCTTTTAAAATTAAAAAACCCAGAATGAGAAGTAGCTAGATGTATTCAAAGAATCCATGAGTTTGACTTTGAAATACGTCATCGCAAAGGAACTCTTCATGGAAATGCTGATGCTTTATCAAGGAAACCATGTAATGGAAGCTGCCGATACTGTTCTAAAGTAGAAAACTATCAATTAATAAATCTTTCGGTACGCCAAGTTACTGTTTCACCGCCATCGAAACCAGACCCATGGAGTGATAAAGGACTTATAGAAGCCCAAAAAGAAGACCTAGATATAAATTTAATTTTTGAATTAAAAGAATCTTCCAGTATGAGACCAAGTTGGCAGGACATCTCCACCTACAGTCCTGCTTCTAAGCAATATTGGGCTCTTTGAAACTCACTCCATATTAGAGATGGCGTGTTATATAGGAAATGGAGTCCGATGATGAACGTAATTTCAAATGGAAGCTTGTTCTTCCAAAATCATGAATTTCAGATGTTTTGAAAGAATTGCATAGTAAGTCATCTGGAGGTCACTTCGGAGTAATTAAGACACTACAGAAAGTTCGAGAACGCTTCTATTGCAGCAAAACTAGACAAGATGTAGAGAAATGGTGCTAATTTTTTGATGACTGTATGGCTCGTAAGGGACCAAAGAAACGTAGCCGAGGAAGGTTGCTGCGGTACAACCTAGGAGCACCTTTTGAGCAGATTGCATTGGACATTTTGGGTCCTTTACCGCGATATTTTAATGGCAACAAATACATCCTAATTGTCATGGACTACTTTACTAAGTGGCATGAAGCGTCTTGAATCCCCGACCAAGAAGCGACTACAGTAGCTGAGGTTCTAGAGCAGTAATGGTTTCCCAGATACGGCGCACCCTTAGAAATTCATTCAGATCAAGGAAAAAATTTCCCTTCTGCTGTATTTAAAGGAGTGTGTCAAATTCTCGGAATGGACTAGACGCAGATCACGCCATTACACTCGCAATCGGACGGCATGGTTGAGAGGTTTAACAGAGCCATCTTGAATAATCTCTCATTTGTTGTTTCCAGAAATCAGCAAGCTTGGGATTTGAAGCTACTGCTGTTTCTGCATGCATATCGCAGTGCTGTCCATGAGACTACCGGATACACCCCATCACAAATGCTCTTCGGTCGCGAACTTCGTCACCCTTGTGATATTCAGTTTGGTCGTCCAACGGATACATCTTCATCGCCAGAGGAATACCTTCGAGACCTTTAGGCACGTCTTGAAGATGTCCATAACTTTGCTCGAGACCGAATCAACCTGATGACCGAAAGAATGAAGACAAGATATGACACAAGAATGACAGGACATGAATTTCGGGAAGCTGATAAAGTTTGGTTGTGGAACCCGATTCGACGTAAAGGACTTACTCTAAAGTTGCAAGCCAACTGGGAAGGTCCCTACACAGTCCTAAAAAGACTGAACGACGTCGTGGTTCCTATAAGTAAATCATCTTCTTCAAAACCAAAAGTAGTACATTATAATCGATTAGCTCCTTATCGTAATGGAAAATAAGAATTTGTATACCATAGTCACTTTGTAAATGGTATAGATAATTTTAATATTTTCTATTGTTTTGTATTTGTATTTTTAGTTGTATGTGTACGTAATGTGTTCTGTATCCTCTTAAAATGTAAATTCTTTTATGATAAATTTTGCCTCCTATCAGGTGATTGTACTGCCTGGGACGTGCAGTCCTTGATAGGGGGCAATGTTACAAATTTATAAATAATTATAGTATTTGTCTTAAAATATATCTGACATATCGGAAATACATTTTGGGCAAAAATGGAGGTATTTAGACGTGTTATACGTTAAAAGCGGGATTTCTAAAGATTTGGTGACTTATAGATGTTTTGGCGATAAAACTTGGCGAGAGTTGACGAGATTCTTGGTGACTTGGCGAGAAATAGATACTTCGGGAAACATCCATCACCTAAGTTCTAGGATCAATATTTAGCGAGATAGCCTAGAAGCTTCCAGAACCTTGGCGAAACTGGTAGATTTCTCCGCCAAGTCAGGTGTAAATCCCGCAGCCTGACATAGAAGGCAGGCATAAGTGCTCCTGACTCACCAACTTATTATCCTAATTTTACCAACAGAAAACCGGATATTTTGGACTTATTCATGACAAACTATAATATTAACCTTGTTGTTTATGTTCTCCCAGTTCTATCATCAGATCACGCAGCTATTATTGCTGTTGCCGGTATCGAACCTAAATACTTTCATCATGAAATTTCTAAAACGGACTGGAATCTATTTCACAATATTCTCTTTACCTGTAAAGAAGATAATCTACACCTTAACAACCCAAATGAAATCAATGGTCAGATTTTTAAACTTGGAAATAATATTATTAATGCATTTAATAATTCTTCAATTAAAACCAAATTCATTAAACAATAAATGGCTTTTCCTAAAAATATCAAGGGTTTATTCAAAGAACGCAACAAAATCAGAAAATAATATCAAAATACTTTAAACCCAGCCTTTAAAACACAAATGAATAAATTAAATAGAGAAATAAAAGAAAAATGCGCCATTCTTAAGCAAGTTAACTGCGAAGACAAAATTATTAATTTAAGCACTCAATATAATTCTCTCTCCCTGGTCTTTTATTAGAGTATTAAAAAGAGATAAAATTACTAATAGAGCTATTCTAGCATCGCATGGTTTTGTATACACAGATCATGAATAAACTGAAATTTTTGCCGATATAATGGAAAATCAATTTTGTGAAAATCCCTCTCCTATCAATGATACATTCACTACAGAAATATTAAATGATGCCTTAGCATTTCTACAAAACCATCAAGATCAACCTATTGCAAATACTACTGAAGATGAAGTTCGAAATATAATTTCCAAACTAAAGAAACGAAAAACTCCTGCCTTTGACAAAATATCCAACATTATGATCAAGCATCTGCCTGATAATTATATTTCACATATTACTAATATTTTCAATTCATGCCTAAATATTAATTATTTTCCAGACTTTTGGGAAGAAGCTGAAATTATCTTATTCCCTAAACCTGCTAAAGACCCTACAAATCCAGAAAATCACCAGCCCATTAACCTTTTACCAACATTATCAAAAATATTCCAGAGAATAATCTACAATAGACTAAAACCATACTTACATCTTCTTCCTGTTGAACAATATGGTTTCAAACAAGAGCTTTCCACCACCAAGAAACTCATTAGAATATGCGAATTCATAGGCGAAAGTTTCCACTTCAAGGAACACTAAACATTTTTAATGTTAGATGTGGTCAAAGCCTTTGACAGGGTTGCGCACCAAGGCCTTATTTATAAATTATTACAACTTGGAATAGCTCATATTGTTTACATCATCAACATCTACCTTTCCAATAAAAAATTCCACATTAAATTAAATAACTGTATCTCTTCAACTAGACCAATAAATGCAGGAGTATCACATAGAAACATATTAGGTCCTATTCTTTATTTTATACAGTAGACTTTCCAGCAAATTATGATATACATAGCCTTACAGCCTTTTATGCAGATGATATTGGTATTGTTGTTAGATCAAAAAACCCAAATTTTGCCATATTTAAACGCCAAAATAAAATTTCTGATCTTGAAGATGGGTGTAATAACTGGAAAGTAGCTATAAATGCATCAAAATCAAAACTAATAGTCATAAGCAGAAAACCACCAAAATATAAATTCAATAATCATCTCTATATATTTGGCAACAAATAGAGAAAGTCATTAAAGCTATAATATCTTGGACTTCTCATCAATAGCAAACTTACCTAGACTGAATATCTTAAATCTAAAAACTCTTCTGCCTCCATCTCATATTTTAAAATTAAAGATCTCATAGGACCTCAATCTAAACTAAACCTCAAGCTAAAAAGATTACTTTATATTTCCATAATCAGATCAATCATTATATATGCTTCTCCTGCCTTGCTTTTCTCTATCAAATCAAGATAATAAACTTTTAAACACTTTTCAAACTTTTTTTTTTTAAAAAAGTTTAAACTTTTAAACTTTTTAAAAAAAATGTTACGGCTCCATATTTTATTCGTAACAAAAATATTGGAAAGGATCTCAATTTCGATTAACTTTCCCAACATATTCAAAAGCTGAATTTTAATTTCTACAAACATGCATCCAAGTGCACTGCTGGAGACTTCAATAAAGTTTTTAATGCTCATATTCTCCTTGGGGATGCCCAAGTCAGACATATTGCGGCCTTTTACTCATCTGACGCAATACTCTCTAAGGCTTTTGCCTAATTTAATTACGTTCAAATTTTATTTACACTTTAAGCTTTACATTTAATTCTTACCAATTGAGATGAATGAGTAGATGCCTTAGGGGAGGTACTCAGTTTTACACCAACAAAGAAGAAGAAGAAGGCAGGCAATTTTGTGTGAAGACAGTCAGTGAGTGAAGACGATTAGTCGTGACTGCTAGTCTAGAAAAGCTGTTCTCTGTCTGAGGTATTTGAGACCTGTGACTGGAAACTGTTTCTTATTTGTATTTGACGAATTGTTGCTGTATGATTGTGATTGTTAGAGCTGGAATTTCTTATATCTAGTGGAAGTTATACGAATAAAAGTCTTGTGTTCATTAAGTGGTTGCTTTATTCAACTTTCAATCGACATGAACCCCGGAGCGCCGTACAATATATCTTTTCCTTACAACTATTCAGCTTATTTTTCTACTTCTATTTTTCCTCTTTTGAAAAGGAAACTTGGATCGGAGCTCTCCTTAAGCAACGATACAGAAACGATCTTCATCCAACAAGAATTGTTCTTTACTTTGGTGTGACACTTAATTTATTCTCAAAAGCTTTCATGCAAAGTTAGGAAATTAATTTGAATTATTTATTATGCCCAAATAAATTTTTTAGAAATAAATATGAATATCAAAACGAGTTTTATTGTTACAATATAATTAATTAAAAATGTACCTAATTTTTTAAAAATACTAGGTATATTGTTATTGATGTCGACTTTTTTTCTGTTTATTTTAGGAATATATTCCAGCAAACTTATGAATTAAAATGTAAAATAGTAATTAATTTCAAAAAATTTATACACGTTTCACTCACGCCACAATTGACATACACTTATTCACGTCATAGATAAAAATACTTATTACCTTTGAAAATTATAACCAAATATGCTAATAATTTTTTATACTGTTAAGTTTACTTCTATCTGTATAGTATAATAAAATTAAATATATTTCTTGATATATGTTTACAAACGCTTAAATTTTTTAATTAAATATAACTTTCAAAGTAATAATTTTGTCAATTCATAATCACATTTAAAAGACTTGAATCAAAATTTTGCTAGAAATTCTTTCCCGGTATAAATTGATTTTATACTGTGATAGAAAACAAAAATAAAACATTTTAATCTAACAAAACCTCAATGTATATCTTAATTAGTTTTCTTAAATTTCTTAATATATCATATGAACATTACAATTTTTAATACTATTGAATAAATATTACATAATTTATCCTAGAAACGTTTGAGTTTTTAAATTATTTTATATAATGAAACAGATATGAATTCATTAGGCTAAAATAAGAGCCCTATAACAAACATTGAATAGAAATAATGGACTTATAATGTATCATGCTTAGAACATAAAATGTGTGTGTGTGTGTGTGTGTGTAATCATATATATAAATCTTAACTTTAACCTCAATGATGTATGATTAATAAATTAATCTGCTATTTTTAAAATTTTCATATATATAAAAGATTTTGCATAATATATGTTACCAAAAGAAAATTTTGGAGAAATGGTACCAGATAACATCAATTTACCAGATCATACGTCTGTGAATATCAGAGAGTTAAATCCTCTTTGAATATTTTAAACTACGAGTCATATGAAAGATAATGTAAAATAAATTGCTTATAAATTTCGTCACAAATGTTTTCCTATTTTGATTAATTGCTAAAATTTGATTTTTGATTAATTTTACTTGACATTTTTATAATAAAATGAAAAACTATTGAATTCCAAAAGTGATTTGTTTGATATTTTTCTCCCCTATTGCGCAATACATTATATATTTAAATTTATCATTGGATATCTGTATATTGACTGACAGTCGTGCTTCAATCCAACATCTTTTAAATTGGAGCATTGTTGGAGATCAAACTAGCCTGGACATATTAAATCTTCTTGAGAGACTGTCACCCGAACACATAGTACATTTCCAATGGATCCCTTCACACGTGGGAGTTGAGGGGAATGAAAGAGCGGATTTCTTGGCCAGATCGGCGTCAGAGGAGGGAGTAAACCCAGGAGGAGAGCTCACATCTAGTGAGATTTCTTCCCTGGCAAAAACTGAATTCAAGAAGCTTATGAAAATTCCTCCCAACCATCCATGGTACTTCGCCAAAAAACCGGGTGAAACCTTTAGTCTTAGACAAAGATCTTATCAAATTGCCTTTTCCCGCTATTTGATTGGGCATCCGAGAAGAATCACCTTTCAGCAGGGGAAGAGGACATTTCCAGACTGACCTTGGTGTTCCGTCAATATGGCCTCCCCTGGACATATCTTAACCTGCCTAAATTTTAAAAAAGACGATGTCCTTCGGGGTCCATCACATTTTTTAGATAATTTTGGTTTTATGAGGGTTGTCTAGCCTAGATATACAACCTGAAATAAGTAACAACAACAAATGTATCATTGGTTTTTCGTATATTTCCTTCTTGCTCACGTTCAATCTCATCAATCAAACTGAATAACGAACTTCAGATGAAGAGGTTAAATTAAAAAGGATACCTCTCAAGATTTTAATATATTAGTTTTATGCGATGTAAATATTACAGCCGACTTCTCAACTTCTTGAAAATTTAACGAATAAAAATGAAATCATATTATATAACGAAGTTTACAAGTAATTTGACAAATGTTTGTAATTTTGATTTTGATAAACATTTTAAATATGTTATAAGAAAATTGCGAATTAGTAATATCGGCATTATGTTCAAAATTTGAAATAAAACATGCTGCAATAAAACTTCTATTTATTGAAACAATTTACTATGCAAATATTTTTATATTAACATATGTATTTTATATCGATATTATTGCAATAAACTGTCTATTTTTTTAAATGATGAGAATAATTTTATTCTATGGTATGTGTATGCGAATTACGTATATACGTATAAGCTTGCAATTTTGGGAAACTTCATCAAATAATTTATCAACAATTTTACTGATAACTTATTTTTTGTATATCCGAAATATTATTATCTATAAAGCGTTTTTTACTATTTCAAACCATAATATAAGAAAATTATTCAATACACATTACATATGATAAATTGTGCCTCAAAATAATCATTTATAATGAATTTTCTTATACATAATAAAACGTTTATCCTTCAGTAAAAGTTCAGAAAACATAATTTGTTATCTTTGAAAACTCATATGTGTGTGCGTGAAATTATTTTCTTAATTTCATAAGTACAAAAGATAAAAAAGTACAATAGTTTTATTAATAAAGGCAGAGAGAGAAAAAACTAATTTGTAACAGAACTACATTCTTTTCATATGTATTTATGATAAATTAGTAAGTGGGAAAATCTTTTCTTCGTATTATTCAGTTTATTCCAATGAAAAATAAAACTGCAATTTGTTACCGTACCCTACCTTTCAATGGGAATCACATCACTTGTCACTTTTAAAACTGACGGCAACTCTATTCGTGAAAATTTGAAACCAATACCTTTCGGGAAATTTCATTTGAATGTTTAGCAGATGTAAATTGCACTTTTAAGTTTAGATTGAATCGAAAAAAGCTTTTGTGATCTTATGTCCACAAAAGGGTGGGGTAACAGAACAAAAATATTCTCTAATTTAAAAAAAATATTTAGCTCAAGTTTTTTTCATAAATTTAAAATAAATGTATGTGTTGAAGAATATAAAAAATGAATATTTTGAAATATTTCTTTATGTATGGTATTTTCACTGTTTTTCTTCCTTACGGGAATGTATTTATAGTCACATATTATCATAAATTACTGCAGTAGTGGACATCTTATAGGAATTTTAATCCGAATGGTTCTTTCGCTTGAAAACTTTGGTAATAACTAAAATCTGCAATATATTGATTTACAATCACAGGTATTTTAATCTGCTGTAAAATATATTTTGTGTAAATTTTCATTTCCTAGATCACAAGTATACAAAAAGCATTGGTAAAAAGAAAGGTAGAACACATACATAAATTAAATGTTTGATTGCAACATCATTAACTGATGTTTTTTTTTTCCTATAAAAGCAGTTTTTCTAAAACCAACGTTTGGAAATTAAAAAATATATGTGCAGTTAAATTTGAAATTAAATATATATAAAACTGAAAGTCCAAAATTTAAATTTTGACAACAACTTTCCAAATTTAGTTTCTTAAAACTAATTTGCCTTTTCAAGGTAATTATTTTTAATTATATTGCTATTATAACCCTAAAATATATGCATTTATGACATCATTAATTTTAATTAAATCATTTAAAAATTTTTCAAAAATACCTATGCAGAAAAAAATATTATGACGTTAGAAAAATTAATATGTAGTGTTAATTAGATTTACTTTATAAATCAGAAAATAATAGAATTTTTCAATAAAATAAGGAAGTATTTAATATATACTGCTAAAACAATTAAAGGATAGATTAAGTATTTTATAAAATAACCATATAAGCAAATTGTTTTGCATAAAATTCAAATGCAATATGTTTCAGTGAATAAGTGTTTAGTTTGAATTGACACTTGAGTGGCAGCGAATGAGATTTGGTTTTCAACTTAATGTAAGACAAAGCGAAAAAAAGTGATTGACATTCAGTAAATGCTTTGTTTCGTTGCGACAAAGTCATTTAATCGAATCAGAAGTTTGGTGATGTGTTGGCTTGTTAGAGGGGGAACAAACACAATCCGAAGTAAGCGTAAACACCAGCAATATCCCTGTACCTAACCAAAGAAGGGTTCCGAGCTAGTGGGCTTGGGGTAGTTGGATTTCCTACCGTAATGAGACCTGATTGGCTGTCCGTTGGGATGCAACAAGTTTGGCACAGTTGTTTTGCCCACTTGACCGCTTGGAGGATGGCAAGTAATTCGGCCTGGAAGACTGTGTTTGTATTACTAAGTCTATACTGCTCATTGCGGACAATGGTGTCTTTATAACAGACAACAGCCATCCGTATCGATGTAATGAACTTCCTGATTTTTGTTGAGATGATGCTCCTTACTTATGTTAATGAGGGAGTCCACTCGTAAGTCGCCCGAATGAATAGTTAGCTTTGCTTCTTTGCATTCTATATATATATATATATTTTATGGTAAATCTATATTGAGCATCCATATTGATGATGAGATGAAGGGGTGGAATTCCGGCAATTCCTGCAATGTGATGGCATTAGGGGCTGTTGTTTAGAAGGCTCCTGTTATGTTGAGCAGAAATTGCCTCTGAATCTTATCTAGCAAGAGTTGGTTTTGGACTCTGAAGTTTCTGCCCTATAGCATAGCTCCATGTTCAATAATTAATTCAGCAACTGTTCTGTAGAGGAGGGTTCTTTGTTTTTGGGAGAAGCCCCAGGTTGATCCTTAAGTTCTTAAGAGATGCTGAGGTATTTTTGTAACTTTCGCTTCCTGGATTTTAATGTGTTGTGACCAGTTTAATTTTTCATCGATAGTTACTTCTACGAGTTTGATGGCACGGGATCTTTTGATTTTCTCACTGTTAAAGTAAATTTGAGGGTCACATTGAAGTTTAGTGAGGAGCATGTAATGGGATTTGTAAACAAAGTTGTTTAATTTGTGCTTGCAAGTCCATCGCTGGAAAATATTTAGAGCCTCTGTTGCTATTTGGCCCAGTTTCTTTTCGCTGGTTATAGCAATAATAAAAGTAAAATCATCCGCAAATGCTTGTAGGGCTATGTTTGAGTTGGGGTCATGCTCTTTCCTCACTTTCGACCAATCTTATTTAAGAGTATCGTCCACCAACAAATTCCACAGAACTGGATCAGTGCATGAGCCCAGTGGGCATCCAACTGTTTGTGGCTGAATAGATAGAACTTGAGAGCTATTAATAGCAATTGTCCACTCGTCTAGATTACTGAATAGGATACTCTTGGTTGTTACTGGGCAGTTCTTTTCTTCTACAGCAATTTTCATGGAATAATGTGGAGTCGAGTCAAAGGTACCCTGGATATCAAGAGGTATAATGACACAGTGTTTAGTTTTTGATTTTGCCGTGCTGATTTCTTGCTGAAGAAGGTAAAGGGCATCGTCCACTGATCTACCTTGTTTGAATCCAAATTGGGTGTTGTGCAGGAGTGTATTAGATTTCATATGATAAGTGAGTCTTCTAGTGGTGAGCTTTCCAAGCACTTTCCCAAGTATTGGTAGTAGAGTGATGGGCATGTAGAGTTTTGCTTGGTGTTCATCCTTGCCTGGCTTGTGGAAAAGGATGATTAGGCCCTTCTTTATGCTGTTTAGGAAGCGTTGGAGCCTCCAGCAGACTTTAAAAAAGGTAGTAAGAAGGTTTGGAGCGTTGTTATGTACTACCTTTAGAATAAGATTGTCGATTCCATCTAGTCCTGGAGTTTTCCCGTTGGGTTAGATGGTTAGTGCTCTTCTAACTTCCCCCTCAATGAGATCTGATTCAGCGGTTTGGTCCGTCGAGTGTCCTTGATATCTGGGGGTAGATTGGGTGGGGAAAAGTTCTTGCAAGATTGAGTCGGCATGGTCTGCGGTTGTGCCTGCTTGCGTTGTAGTACTGAAGAGATGTGTTGGGGTGGTTTTTTTAAAGTTGGCTTTGTAAATTTTGCCATTTGCGTTGGTGGCCGCTGTGCAAATATTTCTCCAGCATGTTCTCTTTGCCTTTCGAATATCCTTGGTGTATTGTATTTTTTCTTTTTTGTAGGCTATGAGAAGTATTACTCTACTGTCCCCATTTGCTTGTTGTGCTATCCTGCGTAGCAAGTTCAGTGCCTGATTTCATATACTCAGAGTTGGTGTCCAACTCTGCGATAGGATGTTATTATGTTTTACTTGCTTGAATGATTGGATGCAGCAATTGATTAAAGACTCTTGCAGGGCTGTGGTGGAGAGGTCTAATTGTGCAGGTGTAGTGCAGCTGTTAAATCTGTGTACTAGATCTGGGACAAGTGGCTCGAGGAGTTTTATAAATTTTTAAAAGTTTCCGAATTTTGTTTTGAATCTGGTGATAATTGGAACGTCAGATGGCTTGCTTAATGTTATTTGTATATATATCGTTGATCGCTTAGCGATTCTGTGTTTAAGACCTCCCAATTGCAGTTTGACGTTAGGAGAGAGCTGGAGGCTAGGGTCAAGTCGGGCCTACCTATGTGTGTTGAAGAGAGGAAGATTGGTGGAGCTCCCATGGTGTTCAATAACTGTATATTATTGGCTGTTATGAAGTCTAGGCACTTGTCTCCTCTGTTGTCGTTATCTTTATACCCACAGAGGATGTAATGGGTATTTAGATCTGCCCCAATTATAAAGTCTTCACTGTGTAGGTTGTTGCAGGAGAACTCTATGTCTCGTATTGCATCTTCAATGGTGGATTGTTGGTGTGGGCTGTCCCTTTGCCTGTGATTAAATGGTGGACTATAGGCCAAGATAAGTGTCAGTTATGTCTGATTAGTCAACAGTTTGACAGCTACTCCTAAATCATTCCTACCTATCATTACTGCATTTCAGGTCGGTGGTGAAGAAAATTCCAGCTTTGAAATTGCCCGATAGCCAGTATGACCTGGAGCTAGGGAGGCCTAGAATCTTTTTCTCTTTTAAGGTTAGGTTCTTGAATGAGGAAGTGGACTTTGTTTTCTGATGCTATTATTTGGAATTGGTCTGTGGGCGCACACGATCCCTTTACATTACTTTGTATAATTCTAGTTACGTTGTGGTGTTTAATGTGGTTTGGCTGTTAATTAATAGACGAGGTTACATTGATGTTATATTGGTTGTTATTAAATATTATTGGGAGATTAGATTAGGAAGGAGTGATATATTGAACAGAGTTTGTTGAGTAGGCGGTGTGTCTTGTGTTTAGGCGGGATCCATCCCTATTGGCATTCAGACAATTGATATATTCTTTTGATGTTTTGATTTACAATCCTCCTTCTTGTGACAGCATTTGCTATACGTTTTTCTGAAGTGGCATTCCTTCCTTAAATGCCCATAATTTTGACAGTTATAGTACCTAACTATTCTTTTGTAGGGCCTGATGATATATTTTTTGAAATCCACAGTGAATCGGTTTGGTTTTAAGCAAACCATGTTACGTAACTTTATCAGTTTCTATAACAAGGTGTTGCTATTGTTCCTTCTTTCTATGTGCTTTGATTTCAATGACGTTTATGGGGTCATTGGTGCCAAGATCTGCAATGCTTGATGCCAGCATTCATGGGAGGTTGCTCTCATTAATATTTGATGATACGTTTAGAAGAATAATCTTTTAAAGCCTCGCTATTGATTTTTCATGGTTTACATTATGCTCTTTTAGTTGAGCTTGCAGAGCGACCTTAGCTTCCCGAGTTATGGCATTGGATAACTGCGGCCTTTTTACCCCAGAAGACCTTTTTATCGCTGTTTTACTTGCGTGGATTGTTCTTTAAGTCACTTAGGTCTTCATTTTCGGAAGGTTTAACTATTATAGTGGTCTTCTTGGCATGATCGATTCGTTTTTTAAGATCTCACTATATGTTGGCCTGTGCAATCTGCCTGTTGTGGGTGAATTGAGATTCAAGTAGGTGCTGAGTATCCCTTTGCAGGTCTCTGATAATTGTAACTGTTTTATTCAGTTGTCCGACTTGGCAATTTAGGGTTTCCAGATTTAGCTGTACCACCTCACCTTGCTGTCTAGAAACGCACTCTCGAGCTTGGCTAATAGGATTCTGTGTTTGGGCATGCTTATACCCTGGAAAGGAGAATTTATTTCCTGTTTTCGCTGTAATGATCTTTTCCAGTTCTTCCAAAATTTCTAGAGCATTTGGTTCTCCACTGATGACACGGTTGTCCATGGGCATTCGTGGTGGCGAATTGGGCTGTTCTGGAATTGATTTAAGTCTGCAAGGTGTTGAGTCAAGAGGTGTTGGTTGCATGACCAAAGTTGAATGGGAATTGTTTGGGAGAAAATGTAGCTTCTAAGAATATGCTGTTTAGATAGAACACATGAAAGTTAAGAAGTAGTCCAGATGACTATCTATCCTGCCCCGCACACCCCACACACACAAGATACAGATAATTGACAGGAAATTAGTACATGACTGAGCGGTCCCCTGTGAGAGAGAGAAAAAAAAGAGTCGAAATGGATTTTAATAAAACCATAATATATGGGTGAAAGATTCAAATAAATGATAAGAAGTAACGTGTTATATAGTAGAATAGATTTACAAATAGTTCATTTGGTTCGAACTCAGGAGCTGATAGTGGGACAGCAGAATGCGGTACTGATTAGAGAATAGATGCTAAACCAAGTTTGCAGACTATTTGCTGACTACCAGTGGGGCAGTTTATAAGAACTAAAATTATTAACCAAAGAAGCAGAAAAAATAAATCAATAAGTAAATAAATAAAATTTAAATGAATAAAAAAAGTAAAAATTTGTAGCAACTACTAAATGATCACACAAGAAGCACAAGAGTGTTATGAGCTGAGAAAGTTGCCCAGTGTCAATACGACAGAAGAGGTGAATATATGTGGTGATTAAGTTTAATTAATTAGAATGTTTGGGGGAATTATGCTACCAAAAGGTTAAAGTGAACTGGATAAAATAAATAAAAAAAGGGGTAAGCTAAGTAATAAAAATTGGTTACAGTAAGAAGGCGTTATTGCATTACAAGTATTGTGATGAAGTTTACGCGAACTAAAATTAAGTCTAAGTGTGCATAATTTATGGAAAAATGGAAGAAAAAAGAAATAGCAACTGCTAATTGATTTCATTAGAAGCGCAATAAGAATAGTTCGGAGAGATTAGCCCGGTGCCGAAACGAATATTAGGGGCCTAAATATTTTGCTGATTGAGTTTTAATTAATTTAACTAATTAGGGAAGAAATTATTTATCCAAAATGTTAAAAGTGAATACAGCGGGAAAGGATTTAGTAGCAAGCAATTAGACTTTGATTGAATATATTAATACAAGATATGTACTGAAGTTAAACTAGCACGTGAAAAAGACAAGTCCGAAAATACGCTAAATGTAGGGGAAAAAAAGAAAAATAAGAAACATAAAGGTAGCGACTTCTAATTGGTCTTATTAGAAACACAAAATTAAAAAAATAAGAACTAAGGAAGAAGCCTGAAGTCGATACGACTATTAGAGACAGAGGTATAAGCTGATTAAATTTTAATTAATGTGACTAAGGTTGGAAATAAATGACCAAAGTGTTAAGAGTGAAATGAATAGGAAGACATGCTTAGTTACGAAAAGTTGGATTTAGAATATATACATGAAAGAATTGCATATTACAAGGGGAGAATAATGAACTAATGGGGGAAAATAGTGAAAAAAACAATTTCTTTATTTAATTAAACAGTCAAAGTAAATGAACTAAAAACGATAAATTAAAAATAAAAGTAGCAAAAGTATCACAAGAGTCCGCTCCGAATCATAAAAAAAAAATATTGGAGAGGATTGATCAAAATTTAAAAATGTATAACAATTTAAAAATGAAAACAACTAAAAATTTTCCAAAAATTGCGAAAATGAGTAAAAATATACAAAATTAAAAAGTTATAGGAAAATAGGTAATTAACCTAGCTTTATGAACCAGATATTATTTTAAAGTACAAAGAATCCATTCCATTTTAAAATTAATTTCCAGTCGATAAGACAATTGGAATGAGAGTTATTAATGAGTAAGGAGAAAAAGGGGTAAAATTTACTGAGAAAAAGTCAATAAAAACATGGTTTTTATTTACTTTTATTAAAAATGTCACAATTCTCGCTGTAAACATCTCATCTTTATAATCTATATATAAAAATGTGCTGAAAGAGCATGCGGATAGAAATATTAAGACATCTAAGCACTTACCTTTTAAATTGGCTTATAGTCATTATATATATACAGAGAAAATCATCCAGAAAATTATGAAAGTCCAAGTTTGAAATAGTGTTAAAACTTTATTAATGGTGACTCAGTAGTCCCGTTGGTAGTGGAAGAAGCAGCAGATTATACACTAATTAATGAGTGTTGTAGATCTGGGATCTGATCATTAGATCCTTAATTATAAGGTAATAAGCAAAAACTGATTGAATACAATGGTGGCTTAATGGGGTCCCTTATCTACAGAAAAGATGTCATATTTCAGTCATGTTAAATGAATTAGGTAAATATTTACAAAAACATTAATAACCTTTTAAGTTATTGACGAAATTACTTGAAGTTTTCTGACAATACTCAGAATTTAATTCCACATTTATCAGTGTAAAACTTTTTTTCGCAGAAGTTAAAACAAATATGTGGATTCAGTATCTACAGCGGGTGAAAAACACGTCGTTTTACTTTCACTTCTTTACCTATTCACACAATCGGAAGTAGTGTTAGAGTTTCACGAAATATGACTTTCAGGATATGAAACTGACCGGAAATGCAGACTGAATATAAGTGCAAAGTTGTAGACGTGCAACATCTAATGAAGACCGTTATTTAACGCTAATGGCTTGGAAAATCAGAAATATTAAAGCATCTATTCTTCAATAACTTCACTTGGCAATTGGTACCACGATTTTGACCTAAACTGTTCGAAACCACCTTCACTCTTTAGGGCTGTATGTTCACCGACCAATGGTGTGTCTCACGATAACATAAGGTACACCAAGTCCCCAGGGAGCGTGCAACAGCGCATGTAAACTGAAGGAGAAGTGAATGACGTTCGTTCTCTGAGGAGTCCTGGTTCATCCTGATAACCGGAGCATTTTCATCTGCAGGAAACATGGCTTAAAATAATACTGCTTTCGTGCATGAAAAGTTCAGGTTTGGGGATGGCGGAGTGATGGTTTATGCTGGCATTTCCATTAATGGGTACACCGATCTCCATATGATTCGAAATAGATCTTTGACCGCTCTCCAGTTTATAGCTGACATTCTCAGACTTACTGTAGTCCCTTGCGCTGCATCGATTGGAGATGACTTCATTCTTGGATGACAATTGCAGGCTACGTCGTGCTAACTTGGTGAATTTTTCTGTTTGGAGTAATTGACTATACGAATAGAATGACCAGTAAGTTCTCAGGAGATGAACCCAATAGATCATGTACATTCTAGATAAACAAGTTTCTGGACCCCTAACGATCCCGCGAACTGACCAAGAACTGGAAAAAGCTCTTCTTTAGGAGTGGGGCATAATACCCCAGCCCCTCATTACTAACCTTAGTGACTCGATGCCTCAAAGCTGTTCAACGTTGCTGACCTTCTAGATAAATGATGTTCCCCAATGATAATAATTTTATTATAAAGAAATGCCTTTCTTTATTTGAATTTCTCATATGCTCAATATGTGTTTTTCATTTTGTACACAAATGTTTAATAAAACGCACATTTTCTGAATAATACAAATGTTATTTTAATGTCATTACGTCTGTCAATCAAATAATTCTCCAGGTGCAAGTCAACCCGCAATATCTATCCTTTAATTATTTGGAGGAGTGTAAAAGCTAAACTTTTTAAGTTTTTAAATTATCATTTTTCCTTATTTTCTAAGTAATTTAAATTATGTATTTTATAATGAGTTTCACAATTTTTCAAAAATATGAAAACTTGTAAAAAGAGATTTAAGCTTCTTAAAAGGAAGTAAAAATTTTTTTTAAAAATCAATTTAATTTGACTGAATTTTTCAGTTCAAAGTCATATATTCAACGAAACATTTTTTAAATTCTTGCTCGATTCGAATTTCTAGGAGTCTAATGAATATAAACTTTTTTGTTTCTTAATTTATTTTGCAAAATTTCATATTTCCTTTTACTAATTGAACTCATGGGTGCATATAATTTGATTTTGGTTAATGATTTCGTTATTTTATTAAAAATCTCTGGTAAGTTTAAATATTTATATGCTTATTAAATGAATTAATTTGTTTTTATATTTATTTACTTTTTACAAATTTGTTTTGCATGCTTTTAGGAATAGGATTTATGTTTTAATATAAGACAATAGTAGTGTGTATTTGACAGAGCTCGCGCAGTGATGTTTAGGCCATAAAGCGCCCCCATAAAATTCCCACCCACTTTTAAGAACAATTGCCCAAAAACCCCCATAAAGTTTCCACCCTCTTTTAAAAGCAATGGTGTAAAAACCACTTACAAAAATCAACCCCACCCACTTTTAAAAACAATGGTGCATCTACCCACTTTGAAAATATAATGGCTCCACTTTAAATATGGCTCCCATAAAACTTTTCACAAAAGAGCAATAATTTATTCACGAAAAAAGTCGCTGAGACGGCAGGGTATATCCTTCAGTGAACACCCCCTTTTTCTCAGATGCCACGCCCCTTTTAAAATATTTCTTAACCCTATATAATTAATTTTCTCTACTTTTAAAAATGTAATGGCAAACACTTGTCCATATTTTGTCCATTTAAAAAAAATAAGCTTCCAACCCCCCATAGACCTGTTTTTAGAAGTCATCTGGAACGCCCCCTTCGGTGAGCACTCCCTTTTTCTCAGACGCCATGACAAAAGGTAGAGAGATATTTCAAGTATTTAAAGGCAACAAATATATAAACAAAGAAATGGAAAGAAATAAAAAGAAAACCCATTTGATTAAAGTGTGTACTCGCAACTCATTAATTTATAGCTTTCGAGCAGAACTTCAGAAGCTTCAATGAATGATACCCCCAAATGAAAAGGTCATTGAACACTTGGAAATTTAGAAGAAAAGTTTCAAAAAATAATTGAGAGTCTTGATGAGAGCTGAAGAAAAATATTGTTTTATGAATGCAAAATGGCAGAATTCCAAGTCCATATCTTTTAATAGTTCGAAAACTATTAAAAAATATATTTCTATTTTTTTTCCCTGTCATGGTTCGTTGAAAGGGTTTATAAATACTTCTTGATTACACATTTCGGCTAGTAATATACAGACTATTTTTCTGTAATGAAGGATGAAGAATTGATCAGACAGAATATGAAGTTTATATTTAAAGATGTAACACCAGTCTACTTTATTCTAGAAGTCCCTAGCGAAGTCTTCATCGAAAGATTGATATCGTGAAATATATCGCCATTTCAGTCGATCCTTATGCTCCCTCATCATATTTTCGCTAAGTGTTTGAAAAGCAGAGACTAGCTCCATATCTAGTTTCTCATGATATTTTTTAATGAAGGATTCACTCAGATTTTGATAATGGGATATTGTTCTTCAATCAATGAAATTGGTGTGTTCTTCCATAAACCTCTCTGTCATTTTTTGATACCTGGATAAGCTTTTCCACTCTAAATCGTTTTCATGTATTTCCATGAAATGTTCCGACAATTTCTGGTATTTAGAGATAATTGTCCAATCTTCTTCAGTAGCATATTGTTCTATGATTCTCTCAGAGGTGAGAAATCGAAAACATATCGCCAGTTAACGAGTTCTGCCAGTCCCCTCAAAACATCTTCGGAAAGAGTTTTTTTTAGAAACTTCGTTCTAATCTCTCTACTTCGTTTGCCATTTATTATATTAAATTTTTTATTCACAGAAATTAGTTTTTGTAGTGTAGTGGCCGAGAGCTAATGTGTTAATACCATCCTCCAATATAGGACGCTTGTCATCTTCCCCGGAGAGGGCAATCTTATTTACTTGTATAGAGTGAAGCTGATGTTTTGTACTTCTAATGAGATTCATGGTTTTGTGCTGTAATTCTTGCTTGAATAGACAGTTCTTGTAATCCTCAAAAGAGATCCTATTTTTGACAACACACTTCTTGATCCCTTTGGATTTTTTCACCAAGTCTCTTTCAGTCTTGCAGGCATACATTTTTTATCTTAATCCGACGAATTCTTCTATAATTTTTCCAGCCTGCTCATCCTTCATTTTCCCCAGAACCTTTTTATTTACCCATGGCATTTTATATTTATTATTTTCTGGGTAATCCGACGTATCAAAGTAGTCAATCATTCCTTTCATATCTTCATAAAAGTCCTCCGTTTTTACATCGTATATGAAGCTGTCCGTGTCCATATATAACAGTTTAACATCCTCCCTATACTTTGGTTTCATCACATTATAGTGAAAGTCGTACATTAAATGCTTGGATAAGTCTAAGATACTCATCCCAACATAGATGGGTTTATTAAAGACTACTTTAGTTTTGTTCATATATATAGCCACCAAATTTTCATCAAATACAGTTCTACCTTTAAAATTCGGTTTAGCTATAAGTTTTTCCGCTTTCTTGGAATCGCACAGAAGTCTGATATCGAGGCGTTTCCTGATATTTTCCATCGTCTTTCCGAACACCGAGTTGTTCATGAGTTTGTAAAAGTCCTTTTCAAATTCGTTGGTTGCCTTGGTCCTCATCTGAGTGTTCAGGTCAATGTTCTTCTGTAGCCAATTAGACTGGTTGAATTCCAGCATTCTGTGCACCTTTTTCAACTTTAGCCCCAGCCACAAATATTGTTTTTGAACCCTATAATTAATGACGTATCGCTCTTTGTCATACAGGGTTGTTAGCAGTTTAGACTGCTTCGAACCATCGGGTATTCGGTTCTCAGGGGCTAATGGTAAGTCTGAGTGGAGATTATGCAAGTATTCAGGATAGTGCAGATCACACTCTAGAATGTAGCCTTTATCTGCATCATCCGCTATTTTGGTCACATCAATATCGGCATTTCCCCACTTAAAACCACCATATGGTAAGAGTTGGCTCATTGCCCAACCATATAGGTTATTAGCGTCGAGATACATTTGATAATTAGATCCTTTTGTTTTATCATAAACCTTCATGTATTCATTATTAGCTCTCCCATATCTGTTACAGCACTGAGATACACCCCCTCTTGTGCCTTTTTCAAGCATAAGTACCATATCATAGTTGCTTAATAATTCTAACTCTACACCAGTGGACTTTAGCATAGCATCCCAAGAGAGTCCAGGTGCAGTGAAGTACCATTCAGGATCCAGTTTGTAGGTCTTAATGCAGACATCCCTAAAATGTTCTATAATATCAGTCAAGATCAATACATCAGTATTCACATATAAATCGGAATACTCGCCTAAATTTTTGATGTTGAAGGCATTCCAGACTTTCTTGGCATGTTCATATTCCTCATGTGATATGTGTGATTCAGTCATTCTATTGTAAAATTCTTGTTGTGAGGGAAGCTTGGTTTCTTCACATTTTTTCCAGGAGTCCATATAATCGTATGGATATACACCTTTTCTGGTGACAAGATCTAGCTTGTCCTTTGGGAAGTATTTGGCCGTCTCTCTGAACTCTTTCACATTCTTCGCTAAACGGTCGAGGCTACTGGCCAAGAATCAAAATGAATCAATAAACCTCAATTTTATTCCAGGGAGCATGGCTTTCTTTCCTTCACCAGTTTCTATCATTTTTGCCCCCACCTCTTTGCTGAATGAGATTTATTTTTCTTCGGTGTTAGGTATGACGTCAATGTCCCCATTATCACCCCCTAGTTCTTTTATAAGCAGGTGTGCATCATATCCGGATAAATTATGGATAAAAACCGGGATTAAGGTAAGGTTTCGATAGCGTAGGTTACATAGACTGTGAGCCGGACCCCTATAGTTTGATTCACATTTTGACGGATCGAGTAAATGGTCGTGATCTCTATCTTTTTCATAGTCTGGATTTTCCTCGTTTGAATAAGGTGATGCCTCTGTTCCGATGTTCAACTCGCAGATATGACATACATCAGTTCCCTGAAAGTGCTCTTCATCTTTAGCAGTCATCTTGATTGGTTGATTCTTGTCATAAATTTCCTTTATCATTTGGGCCTCAGTCTTTAATGTATCATAAAATACTTTAGTGACATCAGGGCCTCTATAAATGATGGGTGCTTTGTAGTCTTCATGTTTATATTTGATATAAAGGCAAAAACTCATAGGTTCATGCTTTTGATATTTTTGTATGTATGATGCGCTTCCATCAGGTTGACAGGTATCCATCGTATTTGTTAAACATTCAAAATCTGCATTGATAGTAAAAGGTACTCGTAATGATTTATGATAATTTTTGAACTTTAATGAATCACCTACTTTCGGCATTGCTATTTTGACAGCCTTACTTTTTCTACAATCCGGTTCATGTTTTTGCAGATCTTCCTCAGAGCGATAACATAATAAACACCTTTCACATGGGTATATTCTTCCATCATGGTTACTTAATTGAGCACTTATTAATTTTGACAAGTCTTTTATCCAACAGTAATGACTGTTCCCTTCTTCATTTTTTACGTAGAGCAAATTGATATGTTTATCTGCTTTATTTCGAGTTATCATCAAGGGGTATATGTCTTTATTTTTAGTCTTTTCCTCATATGAATATATGTTCACAGATATATTATTCAACTTCTCAAACCTGTTAATTATTCGATCTTCCATCTTCACTGGGAATTCAATACTTTCGAACTTTAGCTCATTTTCATAAGGTTTATATTTGGTGACTCTTTGAGCGTCTTTTCCACTGGATGTAGTGCAGAAAGTATTGCCCACATGAAACACTTATTATCTTCGTTTTTTACGTTAATATCTGCTTTTTTAGCTTTAATTCTTTTAGGCAGATCAATGTAGGACGATCCTCTCAGTGGGTTAAACTTATTGATTCTCACCTCAATGCTTTTAATTCTAGCAAGCGTCCAACCTTAACCTCTTGCAACAAACTCCTCCATCTCTGTCAATAACTTTTGAATAACTGATATGTGATAGTCTACCAAATCAGTTGATTCTAAGATGACCTCATTTTCCGTTTTCTCCACGAAAGTTTTTCTCCATCTCTATCAATGTTTCATCTTTCTCTTTTTGATAATCACAGAGAAATTGGAAATTGACCTTCAAGCCATGCCGCCTCTTTAGGTGTTTTGTTATGAGGCCCCGGACTAGTGATGAAATATCGTTCAAGAAGTCTTTGGGGAGCATTAGATTGTATTTATTTTGGATATTGTATGTCTTCAAACAAGACTTAAAGGCCGTCTCAAATTCCTGGGAGGTATATAGCCTTCGCTTTCGTGAATCTGAAAATAGATCGGAATCAAATGCGAAGTGACGGTTAAACAATATTCTTTCTATGTATGCTATAATGTTTGCCTTCCTGCCTAACTTGGAATAGCTCGTAATGCCATGCATTCGACAAAATTCACGAAGTTGGTTGATAGTCATGCTATTTTTTTGATCTCGCCTAGACTCCTGAGGGGGTTTATAGTTTTGATGGGCTTTAGTTTGCCAGTGCTTCTTTATGCTTGATTCCTTAAATAACTTACCACAACACCTGATTTTACGCCCCCTCTTTTTCTTTTGCTTGCTGAACATGTCATCGTGAAAACTGGGAAAGCCGTTATGATTCGATGAGAATGAATGAAATTGAGGAATGAGGTCGATTAGTTCCGCCTTTTTAAGCTTCGAGTATCCTCGAATATTATGTTCCCGACAGTAGTCTCGCAACTGTCGAACGGTTTTAGATTCCATCTTTATTATCTCTCTCTATATATATATCTCGTTTCTTTAAATATTTAAAATATTGAGGGGGTTCATTCAATTTTAATGGTGCCTGCTTGTTGAGAGAATCGACATTAATCTCATAAAAGTCGTCGAGTGACCGGATTTTCCTTCATAGAACTTTTTCAGATTTTTCTCCAATGAAAGATCTTCCCAATTGACAAAGTGCGTAAGATATTAAAGAAGTTAAAAGGAATACTTATATAGTTTAATAATAAATGTCAAATGAAATGATGGAAATATTAAGACACTTTGGTCTAGACAACAAAGTGCCTTCAACTCAAAAGTGTGAGCACGAATATATAACAAAAGATGATTTTGAATTTTACGTGTGTATGACAAGTCATGATGAGCTGAGATACAATCCTAATAAACGTCCTCTAGATGGAAAGCAATTATATTTGATGATGAAGATACAACAGAGGAGCCAAAGCAGAGTGAAAAATCTTACTAAATGGTTAAAAGGGTTTAATATCCCCTTAGAAGATGAGATTTTGGTTGAGTTTCTTAAATTTATCCATAAATATGAAGAGTTGTTTCCAGAGCGGAAAAACTTAATCAGCAAAGAAAACGTTTTATTTCATATGTTACGGAAAAGAGATTTTCAGGTACCACTTAAGTTACCCAAAATGAAGAAAACGCTTGATCAGAATGAAAAAATCTGTCGAACCGTCTTCGAAGCTTTAAACTGGAATTTTTAATAGCTTTTGTCAGCTATTAAAAATTAACTAAATCTTTCTTATCTATCCAACTACTTTCTGGATAACCTAACCCCTTCACCAGGTATTTATTCCCCACCTTTTTGAGAATTATTTCGATTTTGTACACATCATACTTTACCAGCTCATTTTCATAAAAGGTTCCTTTTACATCTTCATTGTTTGAATCCTTTATTCTATAAGTGACTCTACCGGTTTTTAATACTTCAGAGATGACGAATAATTCTTCTGTAAAGGTTGCCTCATAACCTTCTTCTGAAAGTCGTTTTATATATTGATATTCGAACCATATCTCCTACTTGGTATTTGGGTTTATGCATGACCTTTTCTTTGAACAAATTGCGGCAGACTTCACCACTGTTTTTTTCTAGACTGGCCTCAACCGGCATCATCTTTATACTTCTGTGGTAAGAGTTGTAATAATTTTTCACTAACTGATCCATTACATCTATGTATCTATTGGTAATGTTAGCCGCTAAATATTTCCGAATTTTACCGTTTAGAGTTCTGTTGAATCGTTCCACCACGGAGCATTTGATTTCAACGTTTTCAGTCTTGAACCAGTGGATTTTGTTCTCTTTAAACAGAAGTTGTGTCTCTTTGTTGATGAACTCTGTCCCCTTGTCAGTTTAGATTTTAAGAGGAACTCTCTTTTTAAATATCTTCTTAAATGCCTTAGTCACATTTTCCCCCGTTTTTCTACGAATTCCCACCCCTATTCGCTGAAAATGTCAATGACTGTTAACAAGTAGTTGTAGCCATCATTCGATTTTGAAAATGGCTTTAGAAATAACAAATCTGCTTGCCATTGATCATCAATGTGTGACACATAAGTTCTTCTTTTAAACTTACTGATGAGTGGTTTATGTTTTGTGTAAACATCTTGTTGATGTAAGAAATCTGAGACTTTTTTTCGACTTAAACCTGTTTTTCTACTGAGTTCGTTTATACCACAATATCCAGTCTCTGGATCGTAATAAACTTTTTGGGGGTCCTCAGTTACCCCTTTAGCGGTAAAAAAAACACTCTTTTTAGAACCGCAAACCGTGCAGATCCCTTTTATCATAGGTCTGTCGTTCTTAGAGGTAGCGTGCTGTACGTCTTTCGTCTCAGTGTGGGTTTTACATTTTAGGCAGTATATTTTTTGAGCCCATTCAAAATGTCTTCTTTGCTTTGATAATTGTTTTCACAACAGCTCTATCTAACCATTCATGGAGAGTTCAATTGGAAATATCCTCAAGCTCTTTTATCATGTCTGAGTCGCACACCTTGTTTCTTGTTTCGGTATCTTTGTTTTTTAGGTAACACACATCATGTTTATAAGCAGCTTCATCGACTCTATTAATGGGCTTACTCCATTCTTTGTATGGTAAATCTGGATTTAATCTCGTTTTACCTCTGAGCAATTGAGTACCTGGCTCTGTAAATTGGTGACCAGGCAGATGCATTTCAAACGGTAAATTGTTAATTGCAGAGTTAATAACTCCTTTTCCTTTCTTCATTTATTTATATGTAAAAAATTATTTACACACATATTCATAGCCGTTAAGCTGGGTTTGTTTCATGTATTTTTCTCTGGGTAAGTAGACTGAATTGTTGATAAAATCATCCTCTCTACTGTACACCTCTTCTTCTGTTAATGCATTTGATTTGAAAGAATTTAACAGTTGTTTATAAAACTTATATGATTGCTTATACTCTTCGTTCCTTTCCACGATATTCAGGGACTTTTCGATAACTTCAACTATACCGGCACTTAAGCTCAGAGCGGCTTAAGTGCCGGTATAGTTGAATGATTACTAATCCAATGAACTGCAGAGGAACTTTGTAATGGATAGCAAATTTTTATCTTATGATAATGGTGATAGCTCTTTCTATACACGTAAATTTTCTTCCGTATGTATTCTTCCATCTTTATTTATAGGGATGAAATATTTTTTCCGATATCTCAAAGCTGGGTTGACTAAATCAAGCATAAAAAATCATATGGTTGTTGCATGCACTTTTTGTACAATCGATTGAACTCTTCTTTTGTCAAACTGCCATCTACCTCTCTTATAATCTGCTGAATCTTCCTCTGCTGGAGGTTGAAAAATATTAAATAGTTACAGTTTCTCCTGATGACAATGGGCGTTCTCTAATAGGATTGAGAGAGGTAAATGATTAAAGCATTCTTCTTCCTACCTCTGATGAAGAAATCTTCTATACTCTTCTGGTCTTTCTCTGTCACACAGTCATCAAAGACAACAACATTTTTGCAAGAGGGGTCCAGATCGTCCACTGTAATAAAGTCTTTTGTATCTGAGGAGAATACGGTTTCTTTCTTGCCGTATTTTTCATATAACTCGAGCAAAATTTGCTTCTTCTTTTTGGGATACTTTGCTAATACGTCTTTAATATCCACACCATCAAACATAGTGTACTTTTCTTTCAGTTTAGTGTACTTGGGTTCAAACATATCTTTAGCGCAAATGAACAAGTTATCAAACTCGAGATAATTATAAATAAAATTCAGCAATAAATTCATTTTACCAGTACCCGAAGCTCCAGCGATCAGAAGTCTGAAAGGGTGTTTCGGTAATAAATAATGCTGATTTGCATTGGCTAATTCTTCTGGCTCTGCATAATCTTCAATTGCAATCATCTTTATTTAATGTTGAAAAAATATGCTGACAGTAAAAACATAATTTGCTCTCTACTAAAAAATAATTTGCTTGCAGTAAAAATATTTCGCTTATTAATAAATGAATGCTTTACTAAAAGAGCGAAACAAGAAGCTAAGAGAAGTTAAGAATGACCTGAAAGTGTTTAAGATTCAGGCGGAGATTAGAAAAAACAACGAACAAAATCTGGAACAAAAATTAGGTTTCCAGAAAACTTTGTCTGAATTTCACCAGCCTGTAACCGAGAAACTTCACCAACAAGATGTTACTAGAAAAGAACATTTTAAGCCTATAAAAGATGCTGTTGATAAGATTCCTCTTGCGATTGAACCATCTCCAGAGATTCCGGATATCTTCTATTTTGATAAAGATTTGAATGTAGAGTTTTTAGAGAAAAATAACTTTCCAAGACCCTGAAAGTTGTACAACGAATCCAAGGATGCTCTACAAGAAGTTATCAATAGAGTAAAGAGTACATACTTAAAGTTTGCTCGTCAAAAAGGAAACCTTATGAGTCAGATAGCTTGAATGACCAAAAAAGATGAGGAAAGAGAAGATAGACTATTATCTAAAGCTGATTATTTAAGGGAACATATGATTACATTAGAAGATTATCGAGAGCGACTGAGGGACTTACAAAGAAAGGAAATATACCTCGGTAAAGGAGTGGAAGACAAATTAGAAATTTTGGCTCGATTCACCGATAAAGTTTGCAATGGATCCAACAGTAAAAAGTTACATACTCAAATCGTTGATCTACTGGATGCATTATTAAGAGAAGGAACTCTAAACAACGAGCAAGTAAAAGAATACTATAAAAATTTCTTATTAAATAAATGAGTAACTACGTAAAAACTAAAATACACTTAAGTGATCATCAGATTGCTAAATTAAAATCTGCATATCAGAAAGGAGAATAAGTTTCTTTACAAATAGACAGGACAAAACCATCTAACTATGACATGTACTTAACTGAAACACAAAGAGCTCAAATCGGGAAGGGAAAGAGAATTACTATCAGCAAGACGCAGCTCAAGAAAACGGGTGGGCTTTTAGCCTTTCTAGCTCCTTTTTACCGGCCTTAATTGCCGGAGCTAAGGCATTGGCTTTAGGTGCTGCAAGTGGGGCAGCTGGATGGGGAGCAAATAAAGCTTTGGCTAAAATGTCAGGAACAGGTTGTGCTCAAAAAAGCCCCGTGGAAAGGGAGTCTATCAAAACTGGGAATATCCAACGAAGTGATTGAAGACAATATGAAGCAAGAAAAAGGGTTTAGGGGTGTCTTTACTTCGGATCTGTTACCTAAAAAGATGAGACGATTTGAGAACGGCATTATTAATTTGGACATAGCTACAGGACCTGGTACACATTGGGTAGGTTACTATAACGATCCTAATAACAATTTCATCGAATATTTTGATCCGTTTGGAGAACATATTTACAAAATTCCCACCAGTATTAACAAATATCTACAAAGTTCTGGGAAAAAAATAGGGTATAACTCAAGCTTTTTACAACACCCAGACTCTGTCAAATGTGGCTACTTTTGTATGAAGTATAATAGTGAAAGAAACAAAGGTAAATCTGCTGAAGATGTGTTATATTCCTTTACCCAAGAACCTAGTGACTATAATGAAAAAAATGTTCTCTATAAATAAATGGTGTTATTAATATTGGATTCGAAAAACTCTAAAAAATCAGAAGACTTTACAATTGAATATTCCAGACCATTTAGGTTTAAGCAGTTCAGTCCTTTTCAATGTACGTTTCTTGGAATAATATCAAAGAGGAGGCCTATCATACTATGATGGACATCAGTGGTTTGATCTATCACTCCCAGATGGAAATTATACCATTAAAGGGTTGAACTCTTACATGCTGAAATTTTTTGGGAACGATCCACCAATTCTATTTGGTATAGTCGAGGAACGACAAAGAATAGCCATCAAGTTAAAAGATGGGTATAAGATCGATTTAACAAAATGCAAAAACCTGCATAAACTATTAGGGTTCGAACCTGAAATATATGAAGAGTCTGAACAAGTAGGAAAGTACATTGCCGACTTATCCGGTGGGAATGATAACATTTATATACACTGTGATGTGGCGGAGGGAGCCTACATTAACGGCTTTCACTCTTCAAACGTAATCTATTCCTTTACGAATGTTAATCGTCCCGGCAGTCAAATCATAAAATCATTTGAAAAACCTCTATTCTTTCCTGTCCGGATGGAGAGTGTTCACAGAATCAGAATGAGAATAACGAACCATAGAGGCGATTTAATTCCCCTCAATAAGCAAGAAGTACAATACAATTTTGTTGCCCTCTAAATAAAGAAATGAATAAACATAGACTTCGAAGGAAGAGCAAGAAGATACAAGGAAGAGGATTTTTTTCAGATACTTTTTTACAGGATTACTCTGCATTAGAAGGTAAGGCCAAACAGTTTGTCCGTGATAAGTTGAACGAGATATTTTCAAAGAAGAAAAAACATGGGGCTGGACTGAAATTTCTGTGAATTTTGATTTAATAGCCATATAGGTATTAAATTAAGACAAAAAAATTGTTTTTATAATAAATGAATAAAATATTTGATTTAAACAAAACCGATTACTATTACGATGATGACATCGAAATTCTCGAGTATAGAGAAGTGAGGCATGAAAACAGCGATAGTTCTACTGAGAATGACACTTACCATTTCTTTATACATGACACTAACTCCAATATCTTATATTCTAATGGATATTTACAACAAAAGCTAAAAATTGTTAACAGAAATGGAACAGCAATAGCGGATGAAAATGTAGCTCTCGAGAATGGAGGTGGTTTAATAAACGCCAACAGATTTACATTGGGAAACACTGAAATCGAAATAATGACGTGAATGAAATAAAAATAATGACGTGACTACAAAATTTTACGTAGATAGATGTAGGAAGAATCTGAGGTCATCCATTCGAGATTTGTCAAACAAAAGTTTAGACCTTTCAGAAAATGATCAACAATATGATGCAAAAGGAAAAAGAATTATCAATCTTTTAGCTCCAGTTGACAAGTCTGATTCTACAACTAGAGATTATATAGATACAGTGGTTGACCAGTTGCGAAACATAAATTTACTACACACACCTCAAGGAAATTTTGATGCGAAAGGTAAAACGATAAATAATGTGAAAGATCTGGAATCTGAGAAAAATGTGGTGAATAGACGATATTTTGAAAGTAAAGCTTTAACGCTCCATGGGGAGCGTTAAAGCATTACTTTATAGGCTTATAATGCTAAAAATAGAGCAATCGCACATCTTGCGGATCCGAGCGCTAGTCACGATGGTGTCAACAAACAATATTTTGAAAATAATGCTTTGATTTTAAAAGATGATTATTATGATGCTAACAATAAAGTGGTGTCAAATGTGAAAGAACCTGTGAATGTAAACGATGTAGTTACTAAAAAACATCTTGATTATTACTGTATTCTATGGAATAAAATTAATAAAAACTATTATGCTCACAATCAAAAAATTTCGGGTGTGAAAAGACTTCAATAGGATACAGATTGTGCTAATAAATATTATGTTGATACTAAGACATTCTGTGCCTCTACAGGTAGAGGAATACAATTTACGGGAAGTGGTTTCAAAACTTTCCCCTTTAATAGATTTAGAATTGGAAACTCTTAGACTCAAACTTAAAATTACCACTCGATATGTATATGAAAGTAACAATTTTCATAGCATGTGATAACATGAATGAGAAACCAAAGATACGATTAGAAAAAGGTAAAAAGGTCCTTCTCGATAAGGAAACACGTGTCAATGAAGAATCAATCATTTTATTTGTGTATGGGAAACAGAATGATGTTTTAACTTTATCAGTATTGACAGGAGGACAATGTAAGTTGAAACCCTATTTACACATTGAAAAGTTAGAGTTTTTTTAGCTCCATAAATAAATGAAGAAACTTAATTCTGAACGTATTCGAACCTATTAAGAACTGGACCGAGAATACCTGATTTCTGATATTGTAGTCCATACTGATAAAATTTTGATTCGCTTAGAGAATGGGTCACTTATTCACATACCTCTTGGCATACTAAATATAGAAGAGATAGAATCGCTAAAAAATAGACAAATCAAAGCTATGAGTGTAGGTAAGTACATAATTTTTCGCATTTAAAGAAATAAAAAATTTTTATCATATAATAAACGCAAAATGGAATTGTTAAATAAATTAAACGCACCCAGTTCATTAGAAGATGGAGCAAAGACATTCAGGAAAATGAGGGAACTCAACATCCACGAAAAATATCCTGTCACTGAAATTAAACAGGTAACCACAAGATATAGAAATAGAATAGTTGTAAAATTGCCTGATTGTCTTCTATCGCTACCACAAATATGTGATAAAATGGCGTCAGATTATTTAAAACTCAATGATTTGAAACCTCTTTTCGTTGTGTATTTGGGGTGTAAGGATGTCGGGAAGTCTCAACCAGACCAAATGTTTCAATTCGATATTTGATTTTAATGGTTTTAAAAATCATTAAAATCTAAAGAAATTTGTCCAGTTTAGATAAAATTTCTCACCCCATTTTCCAAACATTTTTGTTCTTCTCATCATGAAATATTTGATGCATTTGAATAACATATTTTAAAATTAGGGAATAAATTTCTTGATATTTCTCAGTTTCTTCTATGCATAAGAATAACTTTTGACACACTCTTGCCAGACTAGTCATTCTACAGTTCACACTTCCGTAGAGAGCTATCATGTCACCGAATAAGTCGTAAATATTTTCCATTTCTGTTTATTAATACTCATTTCTTTAAATGAATAAAATGAGGAAGCGGTTTGAAAGCGGCGACCTTGAGTCGTGAGAGAAACGGGTTTTTCTTTTTTTCCTGTCTGAATGACGTAAGAGATTTTAATTTTAACTATCACTGGATGGCAGCATGAACTGGACTCGGGATCTAGTATAGAAAATTTTTCGGCTGTTTACGTTTAATTTCTGAAGTGTTTTTGACGATACTTTTCAATCAGATAAATTGCAGTCTTCGAAATTTTCACATTCTAAGAGAGAAATGACTTGTTTAAAGCTATATTTCAGCGTCTTTTCGTCTTCCGTGACATGTATATATTACATAGATGTTCTTTCTCTGTCGGGAACCCAGTAGCTCCGTGGCACAGTCTAAGCTTAGCAACCGTAAGATCGCGGTTTCGATCCCCAGCCTCGGCTTGGTAGCAGCTTTCGTGAATAGTGTAATGCTATTTGCGTTAAGCTCACTTATGGTTCGAACCACGGAGCGAAACATCAGTGGTGGGTTGAGACTTGTGGTTTCTATGTCCATTTAGATGTTGTGTTTGTGTTGTCTTGTATTGTCCTTAATATAATATATGCAGGCCCTTCTTGTCAGGTCAGTGATGCTGGAAATCCGGTTCTAGAATTCGTATACAGCTGTTGGAACTGGACTTCTGGTATCACTGACCTGGCGGGCCGTTTTGCTATTTTTTTTAAGAAATGCCCTGTTGAATAATAATTTACCAAAGAGGTTGCGTTGAAATTTTTCAATCAATATTTTAAAATTATAATGCTGTTCTTCGGGGGAAAAAATAGAAATATATTTTTTAATAGTTTTCGAACTATTAAAAGATAAAGACTTGTGTGTGGAATTCTTCTGTATTCATAAAACAATATTTTTCTTCAGCTCTCATCAAGACTCTCAACTATTTTTTGAAACTTTTCTTCTAAATTTTCTAAGTGTTCAATGACCTTTTCATTTGGGGGTATCATTGATTGAAGCTTCTGAAGTTCTGCTCGAAAGCTATAAATTAATGAGTTGCGAGTACACACTTTAATCAATTGGGTTTTCTTTTTATTCATTTCCATTTCTTTGTTTATATATTTTTTGTCTTTAAATACTTGAAATATCTCTCTACCTTTTGGCGTGGCGTCTGAGAAAAAAGGAGTGCTCACCGAAGGGGGCGTTCCAGATGACTTCTAAAAACGGGTCTATGGGGGGTTGGAAGCTTATTTTTTTTAAATGGACAAAATATGGACAAGTGTTTGCCATTACTTTTTTAAAAGTAGGGAAAATTAATTATGTGGTGTTAAAAAATATTTTTAAAAGGGGCGTGAGAAAAAAGGGGTGTTCACTGAAGGGTATACCCTGCCGTCTCAGCGACTTTTTCGTGAATAAATTATTGCGCTTTTGTAAAAAGCTTTATGGGAGCCATATTTAAAGTGGAGCCATTATATTTTCAAAGTGGGTAGATGCACCATTGCTTTTAAAAGTGGGTGGGGTTGATTTCTGTTGGTGGATTTTACACCATTGCTTTTAAAAGAGGGTGGAAATTTTATGGTGGTTTTTGGGCCATTGTTCTTAAAAGTGGGTGGGAATTTTATGGGGCTTTTTACACCATTGCTTTTAAAAGTGGGTGGGAATTTTATGGGGGCGCTTTATGGCCTAAACATCACTGCGCCAGCTCTGTCAAATGCACACTACTGATAATAGATTTAAGAAAATTGCGAAATTTTATTAAAAACTTAGAGTTCAATCACGCAATTTTAAAAATTTAAAAGCTTTTTGGCTGAATATAACTTTGAATTTTTTATTTTTGATATCAGTCAAAGCTTACTTACAGTTTGATAATTTCCCTTAAATTCTAATCTTATTTTTTCTAGATTTTATGGGTTAATTTCAACACTGAATCAATAATTTATGCAGCCGTTACGCTGAATGTGAAATTTATTGGTTTTATATTTTTAAATTTCATTAAACATAAAATTCAAAATCATTGTATCTTTGATTATACATATATTCTAAATACAGAACTAATTAAATGTTATAAAAGTAATTGTATTTACAATTTCTGTATATATTGTTTTTTATAAATAATAAAATTTAATAAATAATGAAATTTGTTAAATTGTTTTCTCTTTTAAATGGGTAACGTTTTCAAAATTTTTAACAATATATTCTCAGTTTTCCATTTTGCGATAAAATATCCAAATTTTACCCAAATTATAATAATTATTCATATTTTAAGAAAGCCTTTTTTAAGTACACATAATTTTTCTCTTAACACATTTTATTTAATTTTGTAGTTGATTAACTTATGATCCTAAATTTATAACTTAATTTAGTTATTCTACTTCACATGCATAAATTAAATTTTTAAATACGTTTAGATAATAAAATGGTAAAAATATTGTATTTATCAAGTATTTTGTTGCACAGAAAAATTAATCTTTTAGAACGATCATATGTTATAAAAGATAATTTGAGTATCTATTTTATACGAGTTCATTTTGAGGATGATTCTTTTATTTCTTCATGTATGCTAACCTTTTGTAAAATCTGAAAAAATATCTTTCTTCTTTTCAAGAAACTGAAATCTTGTTACCAGATTGAAACAAATAGGTAGATTGTATTACACCTTACAATCAACCTACAGAATTACACACATGACTGAGCAAACCTTCTTGTGGTAAGCTGTAAGCTTTTCCCGTTTCCACGGCTTGGAAGACACGTGTCCCTCTAGTTGGGATTTATTGTACTAGAACCCATTCAATATCCCATTTTCAAGATTCCCCTGTTTTTCGCTTAAGCTCTTATCTTTTAATGATTAATCAGTAAAGATTCTGTTTTTCACCCCATCTATTGTGCATATTTACAAGCAATTTCTTCTGTCATTCCTGAGACCATACTGTGAAATGCATTTTCCCTTCGAAATGCGTAATGCAGTCAATTAACAAGAATGAACTGTCTTTTGAATGCATTCTGTTTCTGTAAAAATAAAAGGATATTCTCACTTAAGTTTACAGCGATGTGTGGCACAAGTTTCAAAACTAAAACTAATTTTTATAAAATAATTTCATATCAAAAATGTAAAAATATGAAAATTTTATAGTATACCTAAATTTAGCTAGTTAATATTCATTTTCATTGTTTAATATTTTTAGTTAAACAAAAAATTATGTAAATAAAACCATACTAGAATATACTGAGATAAAAATAACTTATATAATAATGAAAAAAATACTGTTATTAAAATAGAGGTGTGTAAAATGATTGTTCTGTTCTGAAATATTTTATTTCTATGAAACAAATAACAGAATTTAGTGAAGATACACACTAATTTTACGTTTAATGAATGATTCATCATTAATGTTTACACTTTACATAATATTTTTATGTGTTTTTAATATGGTGGTTATTTTTTTGAATATGACGACTGAATAGACCAGGTTCTACACTTTAAATTGGACATCGTATCACTGAAAATATTCATATCGGGAAGATAGTCAAGCCCACAAAATTTTATATTGGAACAATAGAACACCACTGAAATTGACCTCAAATTTATTACTTTTCATAATAAATTCAAAGATGATCTTGAATTAAAATTAAGTGCTTGTCATTTAAAGAACTCAGACATTCGTTTACGTATAAGGCTATACATTATGAATAAGGAGTTATAAAATAAATAATAATTAATTAAAAGTGAATTTTATGAGTTATTTGAAGGGCATATTTTATTTAAATATTTTAAATATGATAGGTATTTATACTTTTGTAAAAAAATGTATTTTTAATGTAAATACAAACACCCTATTATATAGCAAGGAACTTTGAAAGCAATTAACAAAATTTATATAATATATCAATGCAAAAAATTATAAGATATGTATTTGATATAGAAACAATATTACAGCACTTTTTTAATCTCATTTGCTATCTCTTAGTAAATTAAAAATGAAATTTAGAATACAAAATATTCATAACATTTAAAGAGATGTAGAACCAGAAAGAATTTCGAATTATTTTTTTTAAAAGTCAATTATATCTCTTCCTTCTCTGCTGTTAAAAATTGATGAACTTTATTAGGTGATGCACTAATAAATTTACCAAGACTTTTCATTGAATAAATAAGAATAAATGTTTAGCGTTCAGGAATTGCAGTGAAAATGTTAGTTATAAAGCAACTTCAAATTGCAAAAAATAGCTAATGATAGACAGAACCTATTCCACAACTCTGTTAAAAATATGCAAGAATACTAATCTTTAAGAATTACAAAAGATTTTGAATAAAATAAATGATGTTCAACTCTCTTATAAACCAAGGCTAGAATTTAGGTGAAATGTAATAAAATTTATATTTGATTAAGATTTAAATACTTAAGAGCCGGGAAATCATGTTATTTTCACTTTTAACTGTAAATAACATTTTGATTAAAAAAAACCGGGCAGAAAGTTATATTTCTTTCGACAAAGTAACTTATAAATAAAAAAGAAGATTTAAATGTTAATCTAAGTTTTATATTCGATTCCCGCGGGATTCGAAATACAAAGTCTAATATAAAAGCCCTTCCACAGCAAGAAACAAAATTTCTTATTTTTTTATATATTACTGTAAAAATGTTGAAAAAACGTAAGTTAAATCTACACGTGAAGCTAATTTTTATCACATTTCAAAATCTTTCGAAATTCCAAAAATACAAGTATTTCTTAAATGCAATGTGGAATATGTAAGCAATATTCCATTGTAAAGTTAAATTTTGCACTTAGAAAGAAAATTTTCCCACATTTTAAATTCTACTAAGTAAATGGAATAGACATCATTTATTTTCATTTTGTAGCAGCATTTTTTCCACTAACCAAAAGTTTAAACTACATTCGTGTCTTTAAGAATGCAGTACAATAGGAAATCTTATTCACACGATTTTGAAGTAAAAAGTATGTGTGTGTGTATATATATATAATGTATATGGCAAATATATTTAAGTATTAACTATGATGAGATATAAGTTAGAGAACAATATAACTTATGCTTTAATCTTGTAAACAAGTCTTTCAGTAATATGCATAAAAATGCTACAAATCATTTCACATAACATTTAAATTACCACTGTCTTTATAAAAATAGGATATACTTCAATAAAAGAAAACATTCAACTAATTTTGTGGAGTCCAATTTCATTATAAATTTGTTTTAAAGTATCACTTTTTAAATTTGAGTGTGTTTTTGCCTACCTTTCATGTTCATGAGAAGAGATAATCCTTATATTACCAAAGAATCTTCAGTTATTAGTATTTAACTGGTTACATATTGAAAATCTTTCAGAAGCATTGTCTCTGGAGGCATCTCAATATGCATTCCTTAATACTAACAGCGGATCAAAATAAATCTATAATGCGATGTAAAATATGAAATGCAAATAATAGCTCTAACTGTCAAAACTTATTGCCCTATGAGCAATCCCAATGTTCTTTATCTTTTTGGTTAGACATTTCAAACAATTAGGGTTTTTTTTATAAATATAAATCTAATATATATTATATATATATATATATAATGCATATATATGTATATATATATATATAACAATATTCATTTTTTCCTTATTTAGAGCAAGCAGGTACTGTGATCAATACCTAAGAACTATTCAGTTCGACAACAAATACATGACGTCATATTTTCGCCATATCGATGTTAGAAGACATAAGCAAGTGCGTACTCATCTGCTATTTACTTTTCTACAACAGAAGGATTTATTAAAAGGAATCAAGTTACTCTGTTTGGTGTGAAATGAGCTTGGTGTATTCACTCATGAACGTTTTCAGATTTATTTAAATCAGTAAAACTGGGTAGCGTACAAATGTGTTGATTTAAATAAGTAAATTATCAATTAAAAGTGGATTTATACACACAAGGTTTTGCTCTAACTAGCCATTTTTTGACGTTTTTCGATACTTTCCCATAAATAATTTCATTAAGTTTTTGATGCATCTCGATCATCATTTATTTATTTTAGAAACACCAAGCGCTTAATCCATTAGCTCATGGCACACACCTCCGATACTTCTGCACGATCTTCTTCTAATCACTGAATAGAGCTTCAGTGGTTCAACCACAGTAGTATTAGTCTCATAATTTAATCTTTAGCTCTGTATAATTCAATAATATATAAATTTTAAAGTGAAATTATCTATATTTTAAAGTGAAATTTACATATTAAAAACTTAATTTTGTATATATTTAATTGTATATTCCTGGAGCTTACAATGTAGTGCAAAAACTGAATTCCAGCCTCTATCGAAAAGTTCTTAGTTCATAGTGTATTAGTATAAACTGTGTGTGCGCTTCATTCTAATGAACCCAATTATTTGTCTGATCTAAGATCTCTGTCCACTTTTCTCCTCAGATCGATCACACACAAACATTTTTGACTTAGCTTTAGAAATCAAACATATTACCAAAATAATACTTATAAGATTCGTATTTCTGTTTAGTGAAAGAATACCGTGTCTCTTATTCCTGATTTTAATCAGCAGTTTGCGTTTACCGAGAATAAAACATTTTCCTCATGAAAATTTAGTTTATGAATCATTCAGATCGCCACACAGCATTTCTAGAACTCTTAATATCCTAACATTAATATTGTAACAGTAATTTTTCTAATTCTAATATATTTAGAAAATATTCATTGTGAAGGAATTAGTTCTCTTTTCGTGTGAATATTTATTTTGTTATGATAAAAGTAAGTGTATATTCCATAGGGTAAAATGACGATTCTACCACTAAAGAAAGGAGAAAAGTTGGAACTGACGGAGCCTTTTGCGGTAAGATTTTCCGCAGAGGAAAAAACTAATCTTGTAAGTGTATCATCTTTGAGCATGTGTTTCTTTCTTAAAGTAAGAGAAATTGTATTTCACTCTTTGTAGAAGAGAAATTAATCTTTTTCCACTGAACACATATTTATGTTGTATTACTGAAAAATGCTTGAAAACCTACAGCTAAGGATAATTGAATGTAGCAGTTTAAAATTCCAGTAAAATATTTGTATAATATTATTAATCGATTTATCTAAAAAAGTGATCTTGTTTATTGCAGGTGATGAATTCTCTTCGACTGGTAGGAGAAATCATATCGGCATCCATTCTTCTTGCTTTCGATTGGATATTTTACGAATTTTTAATGTTAGTTCAAAGGCATGCACATGTCACATACTATCAAACAGGTTGTAGATATTTTCTTAAAATATTTTATTAAAAATTAAAAGAAATTTTTCATTAAAATCAATATTTTCACAAAATGATTTTCTTCATGATTTTTTTTATTCCTATTGGTATGTAAAGTTTTAAAACTTTCTCGTTATATAATTTTATATACTTGATAATTTTGGAACATGTTTCCCAATATGTGGGATAAATGAGGATTATTGAATAGTAAATGTGCTCATTAATTACTTAACGAATTTCTGGGAAATATTTAAAAAAATCCACAAAAAAGTGTAAAATTGTATTGATTATAAATACTTCGTTATGAATCAGTTTTAAGCTCTCTTTTAAAGGCAAATTTTTTTTAACTATTTCAATAACATTTGCATTATTTCGACCATGAATAAATGAGTTATTCAAAAAGACTAAAGTCAGGAAATTCTAAAAGCATAGCACATGGAACAGAGTTGCATTCGTACATTCGTTTTATGTGTAAAAAGCTATTTCTGATTCATATATGAATTTTCATCGTGTCATAATTTTGTGAACTAACACCATACTCATTTCATTCTGATTAATCATTCCCTTAAAATGAGTAAAAAAAAGTATAATTTTAAATTGATTAAAAAACTTAAAGTAAAAATGACTGAGATAGAAAGAAAAAACTTGCATTTCCTTTTTTTGCTTTTTTTTCGTATATAATTTCCAAAGAGTGATTATTTTTCATTTAAATTATGGTTGATATTTAACTTGCCTTGAGTATAACAACATGAAAATTGAAACTCATCCTTGAATCTATGAATATAAGTGTATGTATATACAATACTAGCAACTCAAAATGCAACACCAAGAAAGATCAGTTATCAAGATAAAATTTATCTGGTAAGTAACACCTTTTAAAAATCGAATGAAGGAAACTACAGCCTCTTATATACCAACTGTGCACGATGACAAATAGTAATTATTGTAACCGACAACTTAAGTAATTAGTGCTGCCAAAGTTTCATTGGATATAACCGCTGCCAAATGCCAATCGAAGAGGCTTTTAATTTATCCTCGGGTTAAAGTAATTCATGAGGCTTTCACAAATTAATAAAGTTGATCTGATGTAACAGCGGATGGTGTATCCCGGGCCCGTTTTACAGGCATGGATCATGTGTTTTCGATTGATGGTAGTCGAGAGAATAAGCAGTACAAAGAAGAAATTCAATCTGACTGGTAAAAAGCTATTGAACATTGTGTGCCACATGTGATCAAGCTGTATATTGTTGAAATAAGGCTGACCCCGAGAGATGAATTTATGAAAAGAACATGGGCTCCAACACCTCAAGCAAATAGCACTGGCTGTTCAGTGACTACCAATTCATATTAGCGGGATATGGAAATGAAATCCAATATCACACAAATCATAGAACCAGATGTAGAACCAGTGTGAAAGTGTCCAGCAACAGTTCAGGATTCTTTCTTCACGATATTTTCAGACTCAAATCCGATCGTTCAGCTTCTTCTTGCATCGTGGCATTGTAGGAAGAGAAGCTGAATATTTTCACATCACCTTTTAAATCACACGAGTTATACTGCTGTAATTTACAGATATTTTAGGTAAAAGTCTTCACACTGGTAGTCACTATTAACCATGTGCTACACTGCTTCCAGAAATCTTCTCAATTTCTCTTCTCTCTTGCTGTGTATTACTTTCATGTTTTTAAAAAACTAAATATTTGTTTCCAGTTTTTTCCTTTTATGTAGTCCAGTTTTCTCCTTTTAATAGTTCTACTTGCGGTTAAGTTAAACTACCAGATTTTGTCTTATTTTCCCTACTTTCTGATAACGAAATTTTGTTCACAAATCCTTCACCATTCCTCACATTGTTTGTTTATATTTTCACTGACAAGTTTTTTTTAACTGTTAATAGAGGCAATGTGGTACCATCCCGTCGTTCACCACTGATGACACAAACACAGGTGAATTGTTGTTTCCCCAGCATGTTTTATTGTACATGAATTGAGTTCTACCAGATAAATAGAAGCAACCGTGTGGAGTGTTCGTGGTTTTGAAGCAGGGACCAAGCAGAAGACCTCCAAAAATTGGCCTGCCACCCCAGAAGTATCATTTCACTTGGAGGACATTGAGACTACGTCCAATTTTAACGTGTCTCAGCCGACATTAGCAAGCATGATATCTCTTCGGTTAAGCAGGGATTCAAATTCACTACCTTCCGAAATTAGAACGATGCCCTAACCAACCATGCACCACGGGCCTCACCTGGGGATTGTCAAGGGTAAACGAAGTAATAGATGTCTTGTGGTGATAATAATCAGCCAATTTAAATTATATTTGTTACTAGGAACATAGAATGATACACAAAAGACTGAAAATATGATGCTGTAGTTAGTGATATGGCTAAGAAATCCATGTATATCACATGCATAGTATGCGAATCCTCATTTACATTGGTGTAATGAAGTTGATGCGATAGGTCTTGTTGATCCGCCATTCCCTTCTGGATGCCTTGATCACAAATCAGCATCAGAAGTACTTGTCTTCGTCCAATACCACCACTGACGTCTCTGAAAGATTATCTGTGATTCTTGTAGTCTACTATTTTTCCTCAGTCGAATTGAGAAACTTGATCGAAAGATGTCTCCTACAAAGCATAGTTGAATAACTGACGAAAAAAACGAGCTAAAAACAATTGACTCACTTCACATGATGTCGAAATCACATGTCGAGTAAACTGGGGATTTTTTGTTTGATGTACTCGCTGCATGAACTCTATTGAGTTTGAAACTAGCAGACTGTAAGCAGTTTATATTTATTTCGACATTTCATTCATATGACTCTAATTTTGTGTGCATTTTGCTTTCAGTGTTGATCCTTTCAAAGAAACTAATATTGTAAAACAAATTGCACAAATTTAGTCGCCATTTTACTGCTTTGTTATAGTTAAATGATGATTTAATGTGTACCATAAGGTTTTCTCGCATAACATTTGTCATCTGTTGAAGATATAATATAAACTACACTGCTGGCCACCGTAAATGCTACACCCTGAAGAAAGCATACAAGTAACATGAAATGTACAACATGCATTAGCGGAGGGGAGATATGTAAATGATTAGAAATTCAGCGCAGACGCACATCACGCATGCCTGTAGTGCCACTTCAAAGCGCTATTTAAAGACTGTAGATTTCAACGATTTCAAGTTCGACGAAAGTGTTTTTTTGTGTTTTTTTAAAAAGCGTTCAATTATGCATCGTAGAAAACGGTGATCATTTTTTGATACGCTATCCGATTTTGACAGAGGAAGGATTGTGGCCTACCGAGATTGGGAATTATCCTTCAAGGAAATCTGTAGTCGTGTTGGAGAAACCAAACAACTGTAATGCGGATATGTGATCTCTGGATGTAGAATAATACGATGGACCGATGTGTTCTGTCGCATCCACCTTAGTGCACCACTTCACGTGATGACAGGCAAATTATGGCATGGCAGTAACAGATCGCTCAGCCACATCACGAACCATAGCACAGCACATTCAGTCTATAAACCATTTGCCAGTGTTTGAGCATACTATTCTACGCCGTTTACAGCGGAAAGGTCTGTCCGAAAGACGTCCATTGTTTCTTGTACCATTGAAGCAGAACCATAAACGTCTTCACCACAATGGAGCAATAAAAGAAGGATGTGAACGAAAGAATGGAATAAAATTATCTTTATTGACGAGTAAGGTTTCAGTGTCTGCAACACCCCGATCGTCGTATTCGAGCCTGGAGACAACGTGGGGAGAGGATGCTAAAAATTTGCGTTATACACCACCACACTGGTACTGGACCGGGTATTATGGTATGGGGGTATTGGATATCATTCTCCCACTCCTCTAGAATGCATTGCATGTACTTCAAACAGCGAGCGCTACATCTTCGATGTGTTAGAGTCAGTTCTACTTCCTTACCTTAAGGGCTTGCCCATAGTCATATTTCAACAGGATAATGCATGACCATACGTGGTACGCATTGTTGAAGGGTTCTTCCCCAATTGCCAAATTAAATTATTCCCCTGGTAGGCTCACTTTCCCGATCTTTCACCGATGGAAAACATGTGGTCCATGGTTGCTCAACGATTGATCCAGATTACATCCTCAGCTGCCATACCAGATCAACTTTGGCACCATGTGGATGCTGCTTCGTTTGCTATACCTCAATAACACATCCAATGTCTGTCTAAATCAATGCCGAGGCGTGTAGCATTGGTGATCTCCAACACTGATGGCTTCTGGCAATTGATTTAGGCAGAAATCTCACTTCACAGAAGTCTATAAATTTAATCATTTGATCCTTGGTCAACATGTTATCTACTTAATAATTTTGTTGTGGTATCTCTTCTCTTTCTTGCAAATTGGGTGGCCATCAGTGTACTTCATAATCTTCTATCAATCTTCATAAAACAATTTTGGCAACAAATTTTTCTTGCCACAATACACCTCTTTTCTTTATTTTTTCACTTATTTTGGAAAATTATTCAGCTTATTTAAACAGAACTATTTGGAAAAGTATAAGTATTCAACAGTTTTATAATTAAATGCTGCATTGTCAAAATTAAAAAAAGCATTGATATAAAGTTTCGTAATAAAATTGGATACATTTACAAAATTTAAGTATGAATATACATCTAGATAATTGTAAACAATCTATGTTTGTTTTTGTCACATGAAAAGTAGATTGCTTGTGTTGTATAGATGCTTGTAAAAGTAATATTGAGTGTGAAAGATCTTTCTTGTGAAGAATTAACTGTCATACATCTTATGAGTCATCTCTTCTCACTGTATATAGCACTTACAGATGGCACAGCAGTCGTCCCTGCTGGAAAAATGATCTGCAAAGTTAAAGATTTACATATATTGTAGATGCAAATGCATGATGTAAATTGCAAATGATTTTCATGGTCCTTTCAGGGTGTAGCTTTTTGGGTGGCTAGCATTGTATGTATGTAAGTACTTAAATGTATGTCTTTTATTTCAATATTTTACATCTCATATGAAATAATGGTAGCCATTAAATCAATCTGAAGCAAAGGATATACAGAACCAGTCTTTTTCATGAATATAGCTTCTTTTATCGAATTACGCTATTTTAATTCTAGTGTATTAATCTAAAATGTAAATTAATTTGAACTTGATCAGTTAAAAAAGAAGGAAAAATGAAAGCTAGTTGTTAAATAACTTTTGATAATATAAATATGCTCATTGAAGTTTATAGAATAAAAAAAGGTATTTGAATATATGCCTTATTAAATAATTAATGATGTGCATGTGTGTGATTTTAAGTATTTAATAAAACAATTATTTGATAATTGGTTATTGGACAAAGTATTTCAATTTTCTCCTTCTATTTGGTCTGAAATGTCATACTTAGAAATTCATAAGTTAGTGAAATATTCTTTTTTAGGAGTTCATCACATCAAAATGACAGTCTTCGGTGACGGATTCCTTGGAAATTTAGTACTTAGCATTTTAAAGGGATTTGTTAAGAAGCATACAATTAAAGAAGTTAAAACTACTGCAGGTATGTTAGTAGTTACATAGTTAATAATAGCTCTCTATATATAACTAAAAATAAGTAAAAATTGAGTGAACTTTAAAGGCAAAGCATTGCAATTCAATTTAATAAGGATAGTAATAGTATACTTTGGAGGACAGTACTCGGAATTTATTTGAGGACTATTTATGATTTGATACATAATATGTACTTCAGGATTTATTAAGGCTTCTTAAAACATTTTTTTCTTTAATGAACTGTTCAAAAAATTTTAAAGAAATATTTTAGGTTTATAAACATTTTGAAGAATAAAATTATTCAAATGTGCAGTAGTTATTTTTAATCTAACACTAATTTTTACTTCTAATTTAGTATTCACCTTTTTATGAACTAGTGGATAGTCTCTAATCTGATATCTTAAGCAAGATAATTTTAACTCCCATATACGAAATAAAATTTTGAAAAATCTCTTTTTTGCGAACTTTAGTTTCTGACAAATAGTTTGCTTTTCCATTTTGTTTTTATATTTTATGATTTTTTATGATCTGTTATTTTTTAAATTTTCTATGATTGCTTTTTATATAATGCTTGAGAAATCCATTCATGCTTGAACAACCGAGCAACGCGTACCAGTATTCCAGACGTTATGAGAACAATAATCGAAGACATGTGAAAATCAGACGTTTAATAGGAAAGAATTGTGGTGCCGAATTTAACATCTGTGTTTTCTATGCGAAAGAATGCAAATGGGGAAAAATTATTTTCTCTCTCCTCTTATGTTAGAACATAGAATATAAAACTCCTTATAATTTATGCTCTCTAATTCGGTAGTTGGTTCCGTTTCATGTGAATATCTTAATTCATGAAGTTTCATTTGTAGTGAGATATTTGTCTCAATTGAAGAAACGAACGTGTTTATCAATTAAGGTAAAAAGAAAACTTTGGAAGTAAACGAAAAAATGTTAAAGAAGACAAAAATTGCCAAAAATATGGAATTCCAAAGAACAGCCCTCCAAAACTTTAAAAACTGGGAAAAATAATCTGAAAAAGGAAAGAATACCAGCGAACCAATGCTGTCGTTAAGCATGAAACTGATTTTGCACGTGTTCATTATACACTACTGGCCATTAAAATTGCTACACCAAGAAAGTGACATGCTACAGTCATGAAATTTATACGAAAGGAAGAAGGTGCTGTGACATGCAAATGATTAGCATTTCAGCGCATTCAGACAAAGCAGGCGCCAGTAGCAACACATACATTGTGTTTAAATGAGGAAATTGTTCAGCCGGTTCCTCATGCACAAATTGCATTTGAACGTTGTTGCCTGGTGAAAAGTTATTGTGATGCCTCGTTTAAGAAGGAGAAATGCGTACCAGCACGTTTCTGACTTTGATAAAGGTCGAATTGTAGCGTACCGGAATTGCGGTTTATCTTATCGCAGTATTGCTGCTCGCATCGGTCGAGATCCAATGACTGTTAGCAGAATATGGAATCAATGGGTTCAGGACGGTAATACGGAACGCCATGCGGGATCTCAACGGCCACCTATCACAAGCAGCCGAAAAGACAGGCATATTATTCGCATGGCCGTAATGGATCTTGCAACCACGTCACGAGCCGTAAGTCAAGAAACGGGGTCGTTTGGAAGACAAGTGTCTGTGTGACAAGTGTTTGGAAGACAAGTGTCGACGACGTTTGCAGCAGAATGGACTCTCAGCTGAGAGACCATGGTTGCGGTTTCCCTTGACGCTGCGTCATAGACAAGAGAGCCTTCAATGGTGTGATCAACGACGGACCTAGGCGCTCGAATGGAGAGACGTCATCTTTTCAGATGAATCCAGGTTCTGCGTGCAGCATCATGATGGTCGCATCCGTGTTTGGCGGCATCGTGGTAAACGCACACTGGCAGCGTGCATTCGTCATCGTCATACTGGCCCATAAATTGGCGTGATGGTATGGGGTGCCATTGGATACATGTCTCGATCACCTCTTGTTTGCATTGATGGTGCTTTGAACAGTGCACATTACATTTCTGGTGTGTTACAACCCGTGGCTCTACCCTTTATTCGAGCCCTGCGAAACCCTACGTTTCAGCAGGATAATGCTTGACCGCATGTTGCCAGTATTGTACGGACCTTCCTTGATGCGGAACATGTTCGACTGTTGCCCTGGCCAGCACATTCTCCAGATCTTTCACCAATAGAAAACATCTGGTCAATGGTTGCCGAGTGACTGGCTCGTCACCAAACGCCAGTCACTACGGTTGATGAACTGTGGCATCGTGTTGAAGCTGCATGGGCATCTGTACCTGTACATGCAATCCAATCTCTGTTTGACTCAATGCCCAGGCATATAACTGCTGTTATTACTGCCAGAGGTGGTTGTTCTGGGTACTGATTTCTCAGGATCTATCCAGCCAAATTTTTTGAAAATTTAATCACTTGTTATTTCTAATATAATATATTTGTCCAATAAATATCATTTTGTTATCTGCATTTCTTCCTGGTGTAGCAATTTTAATGGCCAGTAGTGTAAATAATTCTTTCTAATAGCATTTTATAAAGAAAAAATTAATTTGATAAAAGAAATTGAAATTTTAATAATCTAATTCATTATTTTTATATTTTACAAACTGTTTTACCGGTCCTTGCAATTTCGTAAAAATGAGCGTCTGTAAAAAATTATAAGTATATTAAATATAATAAAGAGTTTTAACATAATAAATAATATTTTTCTGTTAAAATATTTTTATTCATAAAATAGTAAACTTCCTTAACTAAATACTTGGGGTCGCGGGCTCACATAGATAATGTTGCTGAGATCATAAATATGTGTCAGCTATGATTTGATTCTTAAGACTATTGTGTTCAGTACTTATTTGTCTAAATCATGTGTACAACGTTTTGTTTCTTTTATTAACCGCTTAAGTTTATTTAGCGCTATTCACATGCCTTATATTTCATTTGTGTTATAGCTTAGGTGTAATTCGAATAATTATTTCTCTCTTACATGTACATTAAACTTGGAATTCATCTTTAGAATGTCTGCCTCAGCCCCAGAAGCTGGATTCATTTTCGATCGTCATGCTGTACGGAATGTTCTTTCTCATTTTTGTGTTTGTTCTCTCCGAGTCATACGCCGTGAGACTCCGTAGAGTCATTTGCAGTTTCTTTTATCCAAAGGTAAATATTTCATTCTCCAATTTCATGTTAATCTATCAAAACTCACTCCTAAGATCTCATGTAAATTATTTAAAGCAAATGTGTATACTAAAAAAGTTTTAAAATAGTCTACAGAACTATTTTAGATATTTTTATGAATCTACAATACAAATCAACTATTTGATCAAAATATATCCAAGTCATTGTGAGAGTCGAATAATCTACCAAGCGCCCTCAACTATAAAATTATGAGTAACACATATCATGATACTTTAATTTGTGAATGTATATCAGCTCAATTAGGGTATGCAAAAAGTTTCATTTTCTAGAGATTATAAAATTTATCTAGATATACTCAAAAGAAATACAATGTATACTCATCTGAAACAAGAATATGCGAGGTATGTGATTTGTAAGTGATTAACTCCACTATATGAAATTTTAACCAAATAAAGTTAGGTTTATTAAAATAAGAATTAGGAAAATTTTTTCATTTGTGTGATTCTTTTAAAAGTTTGCGAAATAATAATAGATTCACTAAAATTGTGAAATATGAAATTTAGAACTTATTAGTTTATTATAATTAGTTAGACCTAAATAATTTTACATTTTCGAATCTTATAATTCATAATGACCTAAACATTTTGTCAAATTTTAATTGAATATTTTTATAAAAGAACTTTTTTTTACTTAATCTAAAAGGAAGTTAATTTAACGTATAAATTTAAGAGTATATTGTGGGTGTGTGTACTACTAAAACTGTATTCATTCAAAATACGCATTTTTGCAACTAGTAGTTGCCGTATCGGAAGCAGATCCCAACTTAACCTAATTGGGGCCAAGAGCAAAAAACTTCTTTGGAGGACCTTTCTGCTTTACAACCACAAACTTTCCTTTCTATTCGGCAAAACGATTTTATTTGATGGACAACGTAAAGTAAACTTTCTATTCGATTTGAGAACATCTTTGATGTAGTAGACAACTTCTCCTTATTTGTTCTGTTTTAAACGGGTTCTGATCAGAGGTTATTCCATATGGATCAAATGCAGTCGATAAAATATCAAATATATTACGTACAAAACGTCATCGGATTAACGTTAAGGAAATGGAAGTCAAGTGTTGATATTTTTTTGTTTTCCTTCCGCAGCGTGAGAAGAAAAGGGTTCTCTTCCTGTACAACGACAGGCTGAAGAAGCGGAAGGCTTACATGAGGCACATGCGGCACCGCGTTCGGAGGATGGCCAGGGATCAGGCAACTGCTGTAAGTTGCGCGTATTTCGTTGATTCATTTATCTATCAAAATCCAGAGGCAAACCTTTCATCACTTCAAGTCAAAATAGACCACACTGAATTGGTTATTGCCACTTAGTTACGCATTTATTTAATGTATAACGATTCTTATATATAAGAATATACAGGGTGTCCTAAGACGACCGCATAAACTCTGCACAGCTAGATTTCTCTTTGGGAGTACATAAAAGCTGCCCAAAGAAGCATTCTTGCACGATCCATAGTTTTACAAGAAAAATACGAAAAACAAAGTATGACGTCACTTCCGGTGCAAGAAAAAACACTTTATTGTACATATCAACAGAAGTATATGCACAATTTAAAGCAGATGTTTAAAGTGTCCACCGTGGATGTCAAGGAAGGCTTGAACACGCCGTGGAATGGCTGCCATCACTCGTTGCAGCATCGCGGGGTCTACCGAAGTTCAAGCAGCATGCAACTAAGTCCACTGGCACTACGTCTTGATACTCCAGTTCTTTGAGATGGCCCCTCAGGAAAAATCCATTAGTGTATGATCTGGTGAACGTGACGGACACAGAATCGGACCCCCACATCCAATCCAGAGGCCGGGGTATTCCATACCTAGCCAATTACGTACAGGAGCACAGAAATGCGCCGGAACCCCATCATGCTGGAACCAAAGGCATTTCCATTACATCGGCCACGCATCAAGAACATGTCGCAGTAGTCACGAACAAAATATATGGCCACCATACGAATAATATCTATAGCTGCAAGATGCAGCCTTTTAAATACCAGTTCAATGGCGGCTTAACGTCATTCCATGGCTCCTCGCGCAAACATAACGCGATATGCGCGGCGAATGTTTTAAACATTATCGTCTGGAAAGATATGCAAGTACTGTTGTTGATATGTTCAATAAAGTGTTGTTTTCTTGACCGGAAGTGACGTCATAATTTGTTTTGCGTATTTTTCTCTTGAACTATGGATCGTACAGGAACGCTTTTTTGGGCAGTTTTTATGTACTCCCAAAGAGAAATCTAGCTTTGCCGAATTTATGCGGTCGTTTTGAGACATCCTGTATAAAGATATATTTAGTTATAAAAATATTTCTGATTATAAAAATTAAAATTCGTATTTTTATCAAGAACGCAACACAGAATCTTAGATTAAATTGTCATTCCAAAAACTTTCTGAAACATAAACTCAATAATAAAGCAAATACTTTTATTAAGAAAATCGTGATTGGGAGTGAGAGCTCTTATTGGTTCTTTCATTTAAGTTTTTTTTTCATTACGATTAGAGATATCTTGACTGAATTTTTATTTTACAAATGTATGCTTCTGACAAATTTGATTTATACTTCGAAATACTAGGCACCAGGAGACGATCCTCGTAATTTTGATCTTCAGTCAAGTAAGGAAATTCTCGTTTAAGCTAAAATAGAATTCGATTGAAGTTCATATACCATACGAGGGAAGAAATAATAGGCCGGGATCAGCTACATTTGTAAATTATAAATTTTTTCATTACAATAAATTTTTATTGCGAAGAAGTAAGAAAACTTCTATTTAAAGGACCGATGGATTTTTCTATTGTGTTATTTACAGTCATGTTCAGACATGCATATAAATTTAATTCACTCTGTTTTATAATGTACTCGTTTTAAATTTTATTAGTAATGAATCCAAGTCTCTATTTACTTAGGTAATATCTATTCCGTTTGTTTTAATCACAAATTCGAAATTGTATGAGTAATCAAAAATTCATATAAAATAAAAAATACAAAAAGTTTGTTATTCAATAATAAAAATTATAAATTTCCGGAATTCATTAATTAAATAAATTGTCTGTATATATAATCCTTCTCTCTCTCTGATTAAGTTTTAAAAAATGAGCAATTTTCGTATTCCGCGAAAAATGATGAGAAAATACTTTCTACCGATAAATTAATCTTAAGCGGTTATTTAACATAAATTGCTATGTACATTTGCTAAAAAATACAATTTTAAAATTATCTAAATTAATTTACTATAAATGAAAAAAATTGCATAGTTTGTGAGCAACTTTGATAGAAAATCATGAATGAAGTAAGCTAAGAGAAGGAGAATAAGAGAAAGAGGATGAAAACTTAAAATTTACATTTAAAAATTAAACAACCGTTATTTGCTACAAGTGTGCGGAAGAGAGAGGGAGATTTTATAATTTGCCTCTAATTTTTATTTCCAATTTTCCTCCAATTTCGTGAAGTGTTTCTTGTGGAAAGGGGACTTTCCTCCTATTAACTTTACAGAACGATGGATTAATAATGGTTCTCTTTGATTGCAGCAAAGCATTACTGATTGCGGATATATTTTGATATCGTCCCCTTTCTTTTTTACAGTAGATTTGGATTCTAATAAATGATCGCATTTCATCTTCTAGCCAAACATATCATGTTGCGCAGATCTTCCTATACTAAATGTTTATATTACACAATGGCAAAACGAATGGATGTAGAATTTATTTCAACTTTCATGAAACACTAAAATCTTGTCAACATTAGATATTTGTAGGGTTTTAAAATCTAATTTCTCTACATCATTGCAGAAAAACAATTTAAAGAATGGATCCAATTTGAACTTTCTTGAGCAAACCATATTATCCTGATTAGATCTATCAATATTAGATGCATACATAATTATAATGCTTGATATTCATTCTCTAATTTGTTGCATTAGCAACTTAAAAGGAAACCTTGTCACTTGAGCAGAGTTCATTATGAGGTGGAAGGTATTGTGTAGATTTTTTCCTTCAGCCCACTGGTACAGTCTGAAGTCTTATTTCGTAAAGTTTAGATACACATTAAACTTATCTTAATTTCATTTTAGTAAAATATTTTACTTCTATAAGGTTACAATTATTATGTATAGAAATTTCATGATAAGTATGTCCTTCTTCAACTTTCTCATTGAAATATTATATAAATTCTCAAGTGTATACAGTTTGTAGTTGTTACTTGGACAAGGCAAGCTCACTAGCTAACTGCTATGTGAAATTAAGGGTGCATCTTTCCTTTAGTCAAAGCACCATGAAGGTGAAAATACGTCTTTGCTATAAGACTCCTCCAATAGATGGCACCACCAGAGGATCCATTCCCACAATTTTGAATTTGATTTGAAGGGAGAGAAAATTTTTTCCAGACCCCATTACACCCATGTTAACTGTTCAACGATCGACGTATGACTTTCGATTTTACAGATTTGACGAATACGTATATCGTATGTACTCGATGCGTCTTTGTCAGCATTGGGTATCGAACCCAGCACTTTCGGATGGAAGTCCGATACCCTAGCAAATAAGATACCATGGTATTTTTAGACAGTTTAATAATATAATGCTCACTTCACTGATGGCAGTATCAATTCTTGGCAGAATTTGTAATGCCACAGCATATTTTCACAGTACTTTGTTTCTTATAAAAGGGTGGCAATGTAATATGAATAATTGTGAAATGAAAAGAAAACTGGTAAGGTGTTGTATCCCTTTTTACTTGGATTGCAAACTGCGTATAGAAGCATAAAGGTTGTGTCCTATAGCTGAAGGAACTTAAAACCATTCCTCTTGAAAAACGATCTCAGTTTTGAAACTGTAGCTTGCTGGGAAGATTTAGTACACAATACATTTACCACACACACCCTAAATATCATTGCAAATATTGTCGAGAAATTCAGGAAGCTGAGATATTTTTCTGTTTTATCTTTCTTCTTTATAATCATTCCAAATTTTATTCTAAACAATAAAAATCGAATACCAATTTTCTTAATTTCAGTATATGAGTGAGACTGAAAACTTTTTTCGTTTTAAATTAACAGTAAAATTAAGAGCAAAAATAAAATTGGTAAATATTAAAATTAAAGACTTTGTATTTATTGCAAATACTTATTACAGACTCATTTGTAATGTTTCTGCTTAGGTTCTCTTATTTTCCTTATAAAAATTGCCTTTTTTCTAACACTTCTCTAAATTTTTAATTTTGAGACAAGTGAATCGCCACTTATATAATCTCATGTTTTTTTTTCATTGAAATAAAATCCGTACATTTTAAGTTATTCTTAATGCAATTTTTCGCGTGCGCATATTAGAGAGAGAGAGAGAGAGAGAGAAGAATTGATTTATATTTATATATTATATACCACCAGGATTTTCAGAGTTTTATTCGTGGTTGCTAAGTGGTTTTTTGTAATACTATTTAATATACTTAATTGTTTTCCTGTTTTTAGAAATTACAACATATATCAGAAATTGAAAGCTCTCACAGGGAAAGAAAAAGGATACCAAAAAATATTGAATTCAACAGCTGCCTTCAATTTAATTTTATTATTTTAATTTAAACTTATTATAAATTTGAAAAAAATTGTATGTCTTCTCTATTGTAGTTTAATTGCTCGTCAACAATTCAAAGTTTAGACAAATACGTCTGAATTGAATCTCCGTTTTAGATTTTATCATTAAAGTAGAGAAAAGGAAAACAATACTTATATTATATACTGGCATGAAAAATTCGTTATTTGGTCAGAATTTTTTAAGCGACATCCAAACTATGAATTAAGTAATTTCTGATAACATGAGTATATCAAAAAATTCATTTTTTAAAGGATTATCTACAGAAATCAGTCTAATGGTTTCTAATTATTAAAATGTTTTTTAAAATCCTGATGAATATGCTGGAGTTGTTTAGATTTTCTTAACGAAGACCTATGATGAAAATCTGTAGCGTTACAATTACAGTAAAGATTTCTATGCTAATGCTAATGATGAGTGTTTGCTAATAAAATAAAAAAGATATATCTATTCAAAATTTTCGACTTCATTACAATATATATCATACAATTACTTCAAAATATAAAAATATAGAGAATTCTGTAATATATTTATATTATAGAAATCATAACAATATTACTTATTTCCTTAAAAGTAAATTCTGCATAAAGCTTTGAAGAAAAATTTGCAAAATATTTTTTCAATTTCAAAATTTCTTTTTATAAGAAACAATTTAAACTTGATTTTTAGATTGTTTATATTTTTAACCGCATGTATTTACTTAAGATAAATTAAACTTATACGATATTTTTTGTACTAGGTAACTAATAAAATTCGTGCCATGTCTGCTGCTTTGCCGTTGAATAAGGTAAGAATATGTATACCGAGCAGGGTATCACGTTGTTTAAAAACAATCCGTGGTGGGTTGGAGTACTAGTGGTCGTAAAACCCCATGAACCACGTGCTTCCATCAATCATAACTCGTACAGTAGTGAAGGCGAATGAAATTGCCCAAGGATCTCATTTGGTGTTATTTTCTGCACGACTTCTAATAGCTTATCAGCTGCTGTCGTCAGCTGCTGTGATCACGTCGCCAAATATTTGAAGCGTTTGGAGTAATTGCCTTGAATGAATGCACTGAAAGGCTTTGCTTTAAAATTTCAGGATGGGAAATTTAAGCAAATAAAGCAGACTTGAGTAAAATACCAAAATTTACGAGTTCAAAGGTATTGCACAGCTGAAGACAGAGAATGCCAGTGAACATTACGTTGAAAATTAAAAATAGGCCACCTGTTCTGTCAATCGTTTCCTTGTTGGTTATCAAAAATGGCAAGAACTTTATTATTTATCCTTTGCTTAAAATTTGGTACAAGTTTTTTAAATTTGAGAATGCATTAAAGGAGATAAAAATGGTTGTTGTTATTTATGGTATATTCTATCAATAACCTTCTTTTTGTTGTTATAAATGCTTTCATTAAGAAACTTGAACAAAGTTCGTCTGTATTTCAGTTGGACAGTGGAGTGCTGTTTTCGCTCCGTCATCTTTACCCGAAGTACTTCAGCTGGCTCGGGAAGCTAGGGCTTGGTAAAAGAAAGTGTCTTGTATGCGAAGAAGTAGAATCGAAGAAATCAAATTTCATTGTTTGCTCAGAGGAATGCCCCTTCTGCTACTGTCCCGAGTGCTGGAAAGATATGCAGGTACATTAGTTATGTATTATCAATACAGTTTCCTTATCTGTCATTAATTACATTCTAATTAATTTACGTCAGGACGCTATTCATTGCAACTTATGAGACCTGCAGATTATTGAAAAGTATTTACTGTGTCTAATGACGTGACTGTTGTTATTTGTAGGGAAACTGCTATGTTTGTCTACCGGATGATGATGGAGATTCTCCCTTGACCGAAGAGGATTTTGACGACGACTAAGAAAATGCGACGAGAGTTTAATGACGGAAAAAAATTCACATTTATATTACTTAAGCAAAATTGGGCGCTTCCATTGTAAAAATCACATATTTCTGATGTAATATTTTGCTTTAAGAAATTACTTTTATTATTTATTTCAAGAAATCTTTATAAAGTATTTGATTTCGGATTTCTTAAGGTAATTTGTTTATGAACATAAACACCAAAATGTTTTCGTTAAAATTCATGAATGATAAAGAAATTAGTTAAATAAGTACCGCATGAAAATGATATATTTGTTGTTAAAGACTTATAAAAAAAAGTAGCAAAATAGACATGATTTTATAAATCTTAATTAATTATATTAAAATGTATTACTCATTCTTAGATGACTTTTTGTCTCATTAATTTCTCAGCATTTTACCCATCTAATAATTGTCATATATAAAAATGCTTTGTGTGTGTGCAACATAGTACACAATCACAATATTATTTTACTTAATTAGACACTTAATAAGATAAGATTTTTAATAACTTCCTCGCTTTTGTTTTTTATATCTTTTTTATTTTATAAATTTTATAAAATAAAAAAAATATATTCATTAATAACAATATATAGATACGCGTTTCCTATACTTTAACATAATGATAGCATTGGTGATACACAGATGATTTATATTCCAAGATAATATTTACTTTTAAAAAATAAGCTATAATTTTTAAATTTCTATAAATGAATTTTTCCAAATTTTTCATAAAATTAAGTTTATAAAACAATCTGAATAATTATGTTTTGATAATATATTGATATACATAACAAAATAAACTCACGTTCTTAAAATCGGTTATTAGATAGATGGGGGCGGAATAATTGCAGGATTTAGTATTTAAATAAATGCAAATACAAAATTTAAACTGAATAACATCGAAATTAAATCATTATAATCTAAAAAGTAAAAATAATATGAAAAGCATACTTTTTTAAATCGGAATGTTTATTTCTTTTGATAATTCAAAATTATTACTGTGTTTTCTATGTATTTAGTATTGTGCAGAATTTATTTCTCATTCCTTTAAGTGAGTAAGAAAAAAAATTAAGTACATAGTTTTGGCCGGAACTATAATTTTTCAAATTCACCATGAAAAACAGATTTTTAAAAACTTATAAAAACTGCTGTACAGATTAATCAAAAGTATCTTAACTTCTCTACCATGAAAACTCTTTGATGAATATCAGTATAAATTTAAAAATATGATCTCATAAGCATACAATTTCTAAGCAAAAGTTTTAAATTTTTACTTATAGGGAGTAAAATATCACTTCATATGCATTATTTCCCTATTATCAAAGATAAGAGGATTATGAGGAAAGGAAGAAAATGAGTTTTTTGTTGATTCTTATAACAATAATGAAAGAAAGTCTACCAAATAAATTGCTGTTTGTTGAATTTTGTTATCAGTTAAGCAATATTTATGCAGTTCTACAAGCATTTCTGTAGCTAAAACGTTTCTAAAGAAGGCTTTTAATTGTTGAAAAAATTGTCCCGAATAATCTTGCGTTTCGATAAACTGAAACATTTGTCATCAGACAGGCACACTCAAATTGACGAATGAACTTTTTGTAGGTGATGACAAATGCACATTATCGATTGTGCTTGAAATGCTTTGTAATGTTTTGATTTTTACTCTACAAGAGACTCCTTCACATTCTGGACTATCTATTAATAAGAATGAAAAATATATGTTCTTTAGCATTCATTAATTATGTGACGTTGGATGATGCATGAATTAGGCTGATTACGAGGAGTGTTGAAGCTCATGTCTGTGCTAAGCATCAAAATAACATCCGTTACGTTTGAACCAAAAACGTAAATTCTGTTTGAGAAGGTATTAAGTTTAGACCATAAACGCCGAGCTGGCAGCCGAATGGTTAGCGCTCTTGCCTTCGGTTCAACAGTTCGTGGGTTCGAATCCCACCTTGGGCATGGATGTTTGTAGTGGTTCGGAATCCACTTTAAACCGTAGGTCCCGGTCTAATTAGCCCTCGTGAGCAAAAACTGACCGTTGAGCGACAAACAAACCAACCAACCAAACCAACCATTAGACCATAAACGTAACTCTTTTTTTCAAATCGAAAAGCATCCGAACATCCACCTAAAATTCCGCAACATGCTTCAGAAGTATTGATTTGAGTGTGATTTAATAATATTGCTCCCATTATTGATCTTAACGTATTTTTAACGAACTTTCAGCTTTAAGACCACTAACATTTTCTTTCAGTGGCTATACAAATGTAGTCAGGAGTTTTCACAAGCAACCTCTTACATAGAGAAATATTTTAAGAGTAGTTTTCTAAATAAATACTTGGTGTTTAATTAGCTTAAAAGTTAGTATTCTACATTTGCTTCTTTTCTAAACGAGTATAAAAGCACATAACAAACACTGTTATGTGCGTTTTGTTGAATCTATAGGACACAGTATATTCCTTTAATATGAAATTATGAAAGAAATGTCAAATTATGTAAAACGTACATCACCATTTAAGTGTAGCAACGAATCTGTAACACCAGAATTCTCTGTTTATTTTTTCATAAGCATTATAATGCACAACCATCATAATTTTGTAGAAGAACAGTATCTTTCAGAATGGCGAGTATCAGATGGTTCAATGAGCATCCCCTTTATGCTTTCTGCAGGTGGAAATGCATAATTCCCAGGAAATTCAGTAATAAAATGTTAATTTTGTGTAATACTATGAATCCTGAGGTAATAAATTCAACCAATATTCTTTAATTGAATGGATGTTTTGCTTATATGTATGAAAAAGAGAAATGAATTAAGTAGATATGAAATGTCTGTTCTATCTTATAATACGAAAGTTAGTTAATGTTTCTTACTGAGAAAAACACAAAAATACTGAGAAAATATTAAAAATAATGAATTAATAAAAGTATCAAGCTTTTTCTCCGTATTGTCACAAATATTGAGGTTCACATGTTTTCATTACTATAAATTCATATTGAGAAAAGAAAGAATTATTTTCTTGTTCTGCTTATTCTTCCGATCTGTTGACAACGTGTGGTCTGTGTTTATGCAATAACTAGCCTCATATACAGCATCCGCTGCTACACTGAATCTGCTTTGGCTATATGTTAAGGCTGCAAGGACCTCAAGGATACATTCAAAGTCTCTTTGGTTCTCTGATGGATTGTGTGACAGCGACTCTAGACAACACGGAGGCTACAGTCACAAAAGACTGTAATTTTATTCACTTAGATTTTGTATAACTGTCAACATTTACCAAGTAAATTTTGCTCTGGTATCTTTTGTCTTTTTTGGTGTCGTTGGTTAGTTGGGTTTTATGGCACAAATTCCAAAAATGGACATGCTGTTTTTCTGCTGTCGCTTTTTGGGTCTCTCTCTCTCTAGATAGATATAGAATAGACATTAGAATTTATAATGCTAATTTAGCCACAAAACATCACATTGAATTTAGATGTCATTAATTCGCGAAGTTAATTTATTCAATAGGAACTTATAAGCAATAATATTTAATCGACGTCTTACCTCTTTTACTAAAAAAAAACTGTAAATATGAACAATGCATGAAGATAGTGTCATTATCAGGTAAAATAATGTCTGAATTTTCATGTAATGAAGTATTAAATATGTTAAAACTTGCTAATTTGATTACAATATGCAAAGGAGGATGTTCAAAACTTATTATCATGTAAATAAGTTGATGAAATGGTTTTAAGCATGCAATGTTAGAAATAAAATTGATTCTGAGGATATTTTACCTGGCGAAGATTGTGAAGATAATAATTTACAATTAAAAATGTAGAAAATGTAAGCTCTTTGTAGAGAAAGGGGAATTAGTTTTCTTGAAAAAATGCTGTAAGACTGAAAAAAGCTGAAAATTCAAATGTAATCAGCAAAATTATTTCCTTGTTTACTAAAATTTCTGTAAAATTACATATTATCACACAAACGGCGAAATCTACATTAATTTTGAAAATATAAGATACCAAACCATCAAGAATGCGGCATTTTTTGAAGATGATAGGTACAGAAAATTTAAAGGGAGATTGAAATTCCTTAAAGGAAGGTGATGTCATTTAATCGAAATTGTTACGTTAAATTGCATTGGTAGAAAATTATTAAATTTAGCTTACATTAAATGCAAATACTGTTTTTACATTTTATGCATATTTATATTTTTTACAAAATAAAATTGGTCTACTTTAATTAACTAATTCTTTGTTTTTAAAAAGTTTTCAGAATAAAAGCTTTTTTCTGTTTGCACTAACTGTGGATCTAGTAGATCATGGTTTTTTCTAGAATTAATCTCTCATTTTACTGGAGGATTACCCGCATAATACTATAAATTATATTTAAAATACTATAAATATTATATTGTTCTACCGTACCAATAAAGTGCTGTTGCAGCAGCACCATCTTTGTAACTAAGAAAAACAACACAAAAAACTGTGAGACAAGAGGGAGTCGAGTTGCTGCCTTAGGAGAGCAGATGTATATGAATGAGGGGAATCAGCAGCAAAAAATAAAGAATTTTTAAATTCTAAAGTCATACAGTCCATTTATTTATATACTAGAGCTATTGACTACAACAATTATCTTGAATTGTACTATTTTATTAATTATACTATTAAAAATGCTAATTTACTTAAGCAATAAATAAGAGGTTTATCAATGAAAAAATTCCTGCTTCTCTGGAGCATAAGTAGATATAAATGTTTTATATATTCTATTGTTCTTGGATGACATTTTTCTTCTAGATCCCAACTGCTTGTACATCAAGATTTCAAGTTTCTTGCAAATCACAAAACTGGTCCAGGAATGAAATCCTTTGCATGCACAGTAGTTGGAATAAGAGTGCCAGTTACTTATAAATATTTTAGGTGGTTAAGAATAAATTAATTTTGATTAAAAATAAAATAATTTTTAAAAGTAAGTTTTAGTCACCTAGTACCAAGCAATTTCAAGATGAACAAGTATATACATTTCACTTAAATTTAATTTGGACTTTACCTATAGCATAGAATTTAAGATATATTTCAGTTCAAGGATACGAAGCATTTTATTAAAAGAGTTCCAAAGTATATAAATTGCAAATAAATGTATATCAATGTACAGTAGCCGACATTGCAAATTCTACACCAAGAAGGAATTTCCAGAAAGTGACTGAACATGGCAAATAGAGAGAGACAGCAGCGAACAGTAAGTGATCTGTATTTCGAAATGGTATGAATAATTCAGAGAGAGAATGGTGTCTGGTTATTAGGTTGTAGGACCATCGTGGATGGAGATACAGAAAGCAAGACGTCTAAGCACAGACAACGAGAGTATGGATGGTGTCCTGAAGAATGACTTTTAATTCTCTGCGAACCATTTGTCGAAGTGCGTTTTCTGAAGCAGGGAGTGACAGGGCTTACAAATAGCATCCAATCACATTCCAAACGTGTTAGATTATTGAGATATCTGGCAAGCATGGTTACCACGAAATCATCTGTATACCTTGCAAGGCATGTTGGCTAATACGAGCAATGTGTGGTCGGGCGTAATCCTGCTGATAAACAGCATTAGAAATTTAGGCACACGTAAGGAGTTTTCAACATATCATCTATCGCAGCATATTATCTAGGTAACGTTGGGCTGTCAAAGTGCCGTGAATACTAACGAGAGGTGACCTGGATATCGTACGCAATGACACCCTTCTAGACGTTGGTGTCTATGGTGTGTTGTCCATAACAGTATTCTTAACGGATGTCTTTAGCGCCGACCACTAGCAACCAATCGATGGCAAATGTTTCTGCTAGATATAGGACCACCCAGGGTGTCTTGCACATGCTGCAGAATTTCGGTAGACGTGCTTTGTTGGTTCGCCATCACCTGGGTGTTAGGTCCCGCAAAGCATGTCAACCGGAAATCAGTGTGGGAATTTCAGTGTCGGGTCTTTTGAAGACATTGAAGTTCATAGAGTTCAATATATAATGAGACATTCCCTACCATATACAGGAGGAAAAAATATTATTTTCAGCAGCAGGTATTCATTTTGAAATGGGATGAATTTAAACTAAGTTCTCTCTAAATTAACAATCACACACACTCAAGCTGGTGTGTCTAATCTGGAAAGGGAGGACTATGTAAAAACACCGGCACTGAGGACACAAATTATCTACTAATCTTACAGAAATATTTTTGCGAAATTCATTATTACGGTTTAAAATATACTTTTTACGATTGCGTGTTACAAATCATTTTACATTTTTAATATTTGTGTTTTCACAATGTAAGCGAGGACTTGAAATACACACATAATTAGTAATAATAATTGTTTTTATATATATGACCAGTAAATGTTTATTTTTCTCAAAATGAATTATCTTTCTTGTAATATTCCGATCAGCACTAATACATGTTTTGATAAAAAAAGAAACTAAAAATGTCTTTTAGATGAATTTATGCATTGCAAAGGTTAAGAATGTTAGACTTAATGTAAATAACTAATCTGAACAAGCATAATTTTACTGAATGAAATTTGTATTTCAGTTGAATAAAGGTGCTATGTAAATTCCATTTGGAAATGAAGAAAATTAATATCCAGAAAATAATAAAAATAATTACGGCAGTCAAAATTAAATGCAAATTACATTCTCTTGCTCTAGTATAAAATGCATCGTAAAAATCAGAATTTGTCCCAGGCTGCTGAATGTCTCTGATAGACTAATATTTCCATCGTTTACTATTATCTTTATTTTACAATTTTGATTCCCCCCCTTTAATAGAATAATTTTATTTCTTTTATTCTTATAACTTTGTTGTTGTTTCCAATACTTCTGACTGCTATTCTTAGCCCCATTTTTGCAGCGAGGTTTCTCACAAATCCTCCTTTTTCCCTCTTCCCAGGAAAAACATCTTTTGCGGTTTTTTTTAAAAAAAATAGTTTTGAATCTGTTTTCAACTGATTTAAAATACTGTTTTTTTAATATGTAGTTCTTCATTTTAGTTAAAACGAAATATAAACACCATCCATTTTAAAGGTTAGGATAAGGGTATATGTCACAATCAGTCTTATGTATTATGTGAAAATATAAACCTTTAAAAATTAAAGATAAGCCAAATTTAACCTATTATTATTTATTCCAACATTTACTGCAAATGAAAATGAACTTTTTAATTATTGTAAATAAACCTTAAATATTCATGTGATATTTACCATCATACAATAAGTAAACCAATTTTATTATATTAATCTTAGTAAATTTATAAGAAATTATTCTTATTTTATATTTAAAATTAAACAAAGTCATTTCAAAATTCTGCCATGAAACTTTATTTTCGTTTCATTATATCTCTTTACTTTCGTTTTATAATTACGAATAATCATTAAATTTTTTAAAAGTCTATGTATTTAAAGAAATGGTAAAGAGCAAAAAAGATGCTATATGTTTGACATCATTAATAAAAATTGCAATTTTTACTCTGGAGCAAATTTCAAAAAAGAACCTATTTACAAAAACTAATATAGATGGTTGTTATGTTGGTTAATACATAGTATGCCTGCCAGACGATACAATATAGGCCGTACAACGCCTAGGCATGCTGAGTATCAAAATATCTATCTGATCTTGAGGAATATTACACCACTCATCAAGCAATGCTATCCGAAGTTTCGGTAGACATGCAGGAGGGAGTAGACGGGCTGCAATTCGTCGGCCAAGCATGCCCCACACATGCTCTGTTGGATTCAAGTCCATTGAGAACGGTGGCCAGCCTATACGGGTGATATCCTCCGATTGAAGGCATTTGTCTGCCATGTTTGCATGGTGAGGACTGGCGTTGTCATCCATAAACAGAAATTCTGCACCCATGGCGCCTCAAAACTAACGTACATGTTGTTCCAGAACGACATTCCGATCGATGTGGACTGTTATTGTTACATTCTGAACATGTAGGCTGGTTTTGGAACTCAAAATAATTCCTCCCCAAACGAGCATTCCTGCACCACTGTAACGGTGTCCTTCAATGGTGTTCTCTTGGTGGTAACGGGTACCTGGCCCTCTCCATATGCAAGTTCGGTGAGAATCAGACTATAAGCTAAACTTGGACTCGTCGGAAAACATCACACAAGACCACCGTTGCATTGTCCACACTGCATGCTCTCTAATCCAGGCCAACCGCAAATGACAGTGAGTTGCGGTAAGTGGAACATATCTGACAGGCTTAAGAGCATATAAACCAACGTGCCTTAAGTGTCTGTACTCGGTCTGCCTTGAAATTATCGCACTGGTTGTTGAAGAGAACTTACGAGACAGGTCTGATGCTGTTCTACGTCTATTTCTTTTGGTGGTGACTGAGAATACCGGTCCTTATTCAGTGTTGTAACTCGGGAGTGACCAGTGTTGTTACGCCTACTCACATTACCGCCATCTTGGTACCGTTGCCAAAGCCTGAATATGAAATTCTGGGCAATTCTAAGTTCTTCGGATACTTCCAACTTGGTACGTCGACATTCCAAATAGCCGATAATTCAACATCATCCAAATGATACCTTTGTGCCATAATTATGCCTTTATTGCACTGAAAAGCTTTTAAAGCGCTTGTGAACAATTTTGCTTCTTTGCAAACATTCCTTATATACCCCACTCTTACACTCTGGTCAACGTGACGTACTATCGGCACCATTTGGTGGTTTCTTGTAATTTGCATATTTTTCTTCAAGATGTGTGTGATGATTCTAAATGAGGAATTTTTATTTTAGAGTTCAATTTCTGTGTTATTCTGAATTATTTTTAGTTTATGGACTTCAGTGTAGTTGAAGCTCACAAATTACTTTGCTTGTAATCGTCCTTAAATGGAAATGCATGACAAATTTAAACCACATAACATAGTTTTTCTTCACTTTTTCACGTGTTACAGGTGTCATATTTTTGAAAATGTGCACGCATCTCAGTCAAAGCCGGAAATGGGCAATAAAATGAAAAGTGTTTTCTTTTACTATATTGTAAATAAATTCCTATGTTTAATTTGTAACTCATCACAATGTCCCCTGATTTTCAAATCCCCAGAATTTTTTAAGGCTGTAAGGAATCTTGTAAGGCTGGTGTTAAAAAAAGATTTTTTAATTAAGAAAATTAAGTTATATTTAAGATGCTATAGGGTTTGAAACATCAATTAAATTCTTGCGATTACAAGTACAAGTGAAAAATCTACCAGGCGGTGACTCATGGATTTTCTAAATCGGAAATAAATGCATGAATTATGCATGAATTTTCTAAATCGGAAATAAAAATAAAAGTCAAAGTTTCAAGCAGCTACCCAACGACACTCAAGAGCAAGGTGTTGATCCTGAGGTCAATATTCCTCCCTCAGAGCTTTTGGAAAATAAATATGCAAGCGCCATTCATTATGAACATAAATTTCAAACACTAGTGTTGTGTACTGCTTGCATTTTAGTGCGAGATGCTTTTGGAAAGTCAGATGTGTTGTGTTTCTTTTTAGATTGTGGCTCCATGATAAATGCCATAACTCACGAGGCTACAGATTTGCTGGGGTAAAAGGAAAGCCAAGTAAATATGCTACAATTAGAAGATTAAGTGACTCGTTAATAAATGTAAAATCTAAGGCAGTATTGGTAATTTCCAATTCATCTAGAGATTTTATTTTTGTACGGAATTTGTAATTGTTCCGGAAATCCCAAACATAACCCCCGCATGACAGTTGAATATTAATTTTAGGAATTTGCCTAGCGGTATAAAACTAGCATTTTTCAAACCTTGAAAAATCAATGGTCTACTTGGAGCAGAATTATTTATTAAAATCTGAAAAATTGAAGCTTAAGGACTATTTAATTCTTCAAGATAATGTTTTCGGTTTTATTGTTAGTGGTTCAAATGACATTTCTAACACGATCAGGAACCACTATCGCGGACCTATACAGGGATCAATTAACATTGATAAAACTCTTTGCAATTTTTTTAACTTGAATCAATTATAAGCCATATTTGAAGTCCAATAGAAATGGAGCGGGAAGAACACTTCATGAAAATGCATTCTAGAGCACATGATGGCCGATATGAAGTGAAAATCCCCGTTGAAACTGATCACATATTAGGAGAATCAAAGTTGGTGAGATCTAAGAAATTAGAACCCTTATACAAAAGGTTAGAGTGTAATTATCAAATGAAATCATGAATATAAGGATCTAAATCATAAGGAGGAGGTTTAAGAAGATCAAACCCAAACAATGTTTATTATATGCCTCATCACGAAATCTTAAGACCTGAAAACAAATCAATGAAGCTAAGGGTAGTTTTTAAAGCCTCAACTCCTACATCTACATTTAAATCTTTCAATCAGCTGCAAAAGTTAGGTAGAATTCCGCAGGAAGATCTTTTTTCCCTAATCCTTCAGTTTAGGAAGCATAAGTTTATTTTTTCTGCAGATATTTGCAAGATGTAAAGACAAATCTTAGTCCATCCATCGCAAAGAGATTTATGAAAAATTCCTTCGAGGGAAGGTCCAAACATTTCAGTTAAAACATTCAGGCTTCATACTGTGACAAATGGAATTGTCACCGCACACTTCCTTGTCACGACAGTGCTTAAATAGTTATGAGATGATGAAGAAATTTCCTTCCCAGATGCTGCTAGAGTTGGACGAGATGATGTTTATATAGACGACGTATTAACGGAATCATAGGATTAGAAATCCACAAAACAATTACTACTTCAGCTTGTCTAGTTACTTGTACGGATAGGTATGTCCCGTTACAAGCGGAATTCTAATGATGACAGTCTTCTCAAAGTTATCACTAGTAGTGAACAGTATTATTTCTAAGATTCTGTGAGCAAGCTAGTTTGATTAAGGTTCTAGGAGTATTGTGATAACTTCAACTTGATTGCATTTCACACAAGGTTAAAATTTAACAAATAGTCTTTTTCACTGAACACTCTGTATTGTCAAACATTGTGAGGAAATTTGATTCTCTACGACTTATTGATCCTATTGTGACAAGTGCAAAATTGTTCATGAAAGAACTCTGGCTCTTAATGGTAGATTAGGATACTTCGCTTCCAGCTTCTCTTTTGAAAAGGTGAATAGAATTTGTGTCACTTCTCCCAAAACTAGAAAGCTTTGTTATTCCAAGGCATTGTTGAAATGATGAAAATATTATAGTTCACGGGTTTCCAGACTCTTCTACTGCTGCTTATGGTGCAGTTACTTATGCGCAGTGCAAGTAACCAGATAGAACTATTTCGATTCATCTTTAGTGCAGTAAATCCAGAATCGCTGCGATAAAACAGATCACTATTCCTAGATTGTAACTTGGCGTAGCTTTGCTGCTAGCTAAACTCAGCAGAAAGTTAATAAATCCTTAGCCATCAGGGACTGTGCTACAATTTTGTGGTCTGACTTAAATATTATTTTGGCTTGGATAAAAAAATTGGCTCTTGAGCTTAAAGCATTTGTTAGCAATCGAGTGGTAGCCATACAAGAACTCACTGCGAACTGTCAATGGCGACAGGTGTCCTCAAGGGTGAACCCAGTGGATCTGATATCCAGAGGTTAGATACAGATGATATCATAAGTAAAAATCTGTGGTAGACTGAACCAGCATTTCTTAAGGAATCCACTCAGTTACAAGAGATTAGTATTCCAAAATCTGCTGTGGACAATAATGAGTACTCGCGGGAACTGAAATAACCCGAGAATATTAACTTAACTATCACAGTAGAAAATTACATTTCAGGTCATATTCTTAAGGTTAGCAATAACTATGTTAAACTGAATAGAATTTTAACTTTTTGTTTCCGAATTTAAAAATTGCTTTGTGTGTGTATTTACAGTTTTATTTTCTTAAAAAATGTAAATGATAAGTATAAATCAAACAAACATAAAAATATTTACAAAGGAAAACTTTTTTTGCACAGCAATTAATCAGAATTCAAATTTACTATTTGGTGATTTAATTTGTTCATAGATTCTGAAAAATTTATAAATTTTTCTCTTATTCTTTTTTTTTACGGAAATAGGAACGCCCTCTATATGCCTATCAAATGTCCTATGAAGGTCATTTTAAGTTTCAGTTTCATGGATGAGAGATAATGGATTTTTTTACTGCATGAGATGGCACTATTAAAGTTATTTGAAAATCTGCAGTAGGTACAGAAGCAAATGGCGCAGGAATTTTATTATATAGTCTCTTGTTTTTCTCACAATATACATTCAGCGATATGGAATGTGGAGGCTCTGTCTTCGCAGACTTTGAGACATAAGCAAACTTTTGTGCCTACACAGATGAAGAAAGTATTGCATATGGAAATGTGGGATTTGTAGAAGGCTGAGAAATAAATTCTTGAAATACAGGTTTTTCACCAGTGTCTGCAAATTAAATGCCATATTGGCCATGTGATAAGATATCTCTTCATTGCGTTAAGAAGCGGCACTTGTTCCTGATTTGCTAGCAGATGAATCTTCACTGATAATGTTTGGTGTTCGCTCATAGTGATGCATTTCCTATAAAGATAGAAACAAAATGGCAAGAATCAACATAATGGTGGCTTACTGTAAAAAAATATTTTAATTAACATATAAAAGTAGTTTCCCAAATATAAGCATAATTAAATTTTAATGTATAATAAAATACGTGTAAAATTTCAAACTCAACCTTTTCAGGAGGGCTCTCACTATCTAAGAGACGAATACGGAACAAACAAAATGAAAAGTTATACAAAATAGAGTTTTTACATAGCTAAACTTTATTTAAGAGAAAAATGACTGATACACTATGATCTCAAAATCTGTTATGTACATTAAATATAGTTTTCAATAATTTTCATTTGTTTTTTTTAATGCACATAAAAATGCTTACCTTAATAAATAATATTTTAAAAAATGAAAGCCCAATAGTTAACCTTCAAATTAATAAAACATTAAAAATAGAAAAAATAATAAAATTTAATAGGACAATTGATACGAAAAATCTTGAATTACAAGAAACATCCCTTTCTAACTGAAGAAGAGAATACAAAATAAATAATTGGTTTGTTGATCAAGAAATTAAATACATCCTCTGGTACATAATAATTTTCTTTCATAAAAATTTGGTACCAAGGTTATTAAGTAAGAGAATACACTACAAATATGCAAAATTAACTGAGAAAAGAGTTAACCTACACGCAACAATGAAAGTAAAATTTTTCTCTCCTTAATTGATTATTCAGATGGCAAAAAAAAAAAAACAATGTTTAGAAAACTAAGCTCAATTTTAATACAATATGCATAGAGTGTCCTTAATGGGTATAATTAAGCGTTCCATCTTAAAATTTGACTATGCACTTCCGACTACATTAAAAATATCATGATTGAAGTTTTCAACCTAATTCAGTTTGCAGTTTTATTTAGGGGAAAACAGGGAAATCCTGTGATTCTAAATCACTGTTTTACATAAACTTGGATTGAGACGTAATAAAAGAATAAGCTATCAAAGTTTGTTTTGTAATCAAAAGCAGCAGCAGAAAAATTTGAGTTTTATTAAAAACATTTTAAAGAAAACATGAATAAACAACTATTTCTACAAAACAATAATTTTTGATTAAATTGTCAACAAAATCACCAGAACATGAAGTATTTTGAAATGTAGAAGCTCAAAATTGATTAAAGCAAAGTATATATATATATATATATATATATATATATATATATATATATATATATATATATATATATATATATATATATATATATATATATATATATATATATATATAATTTTGAGCTTCTAATATATATTTTTGTTGATCTCATTTAGGTGCACCCATGCTTCATCAAAGGTCACAATGAATTTCCATTTGACTCCTGATAAATGGTTTTCATACAGGATTCTACAAAACGTTTTGCGTTGAGCCATATGTCTCGTCAAAAGCTGGTGAACATTATAATTTTTAGCTTTTTAAGTTGTAAATCTTGGTTTATTATTTTATTTATTATTGCAACAGATGTATCTAAGGACTTTACAATTAATTTCTGTGTTGGAGGATTTTCTCTTGTTATCAGCGACTTCACTTTAGAAACATTTGAAACAGTACGTCCATTTTTTGGTTATTCGGTTGTAGTTATCTTTCCATGTAAAAATCATGAATGATGGTTTTACCTGTCCGATTAATAATGTTGCTTATTTTGCATTTAGAAATTTTAATACCATGCATTTCACAACGCTTTTGACTTCTGGAATAATAATATTTTTCTTGGAGATCGCAAAAACAAATCCTTCAATTCACAGCCTGTTTACATACGACATTTTGAAAGAAGAATAAATTTCAAAATAGAAGACGATTTTTCTCATTTCAAATAATAAGGTGTTGCCAAAAAATTTCATTTGAAAACATTTACTTCTTAATTCTTTATCGAAATCGTTCTAAAAATGTGTTAATACCCTCTGTAGTTACTAATCCATAAATTTGTATAATAGAAAATAAAGCAACTGTTAGATCTCAAAAGTAATTTTCTTTTACCACACTGCTCTCTTTATAATTAACTTTTAGAGAAGTTAATTTTGTATGCATTTTATAATTAAAACTTACAATATAAAATTCATGATTAAAAAGTAAACTTTCACTTTAAGCAAGTAAAAAAATTAAAATAAAGTATAAAAATCAGCTACAATTATTATAAACTTTATTCATTTCAAAACTACATTCATTGCATTATTTTTATACTACAGTTATTTATGCACAATTTAATGATTCACCAATAATAACATCAATTATCACTTATAAAATAAAAATTGGGAAAAAATGTGATAAGCTAAAGTAATTACAAACGAGTTTGTAAGAGTTTTCAAAAATTTAGTTCTCAAGTGGGAATTAAAATTATCATTACATATATGGGAACCTGTAAGACAAGCTAACAGTTCGTTAAACGTGAGTGTTCGTAAAATGGAATGTCTAATGTATTATCACTCTCCTTAATAATCCCAGAAAAATAAATATGTAAAAAAAATTTATAATTTAAGATAGAAAGAAGAAAAAATATTGTTGATACAGTAGATTTTAGGTTTTATGAACTTCTAATTTGTGAACTAATGGCTAATCTCTATCCTGCCATCATAGACGCAATAATAATTTAATTTGTATTTTCGAACTAAAATTTTGAATACTATCTTTTTTGAGAACTTTTATTTCTGAAAAATAGTTTTCATTTCCTTTTTTAATAATCTGATATTTTTCCCAGGGGAACTTGATTTATTGTTGAACAACATAGCGATACGTGCAGGCATTGTGGAGACAGACATTGGATGGGAAAGAATTAGTTTGCCGAATCTGATTCTTCATATGAAAACAAAAGGGGTCTCTTCATCATACATGAGAACATAGAAAGGGGTCATTTTCCTTGCTTATATGAGGAGAAATTTAGATTCCTGTTGATGCTCATTGAAGAGAATTACTATGAAGGTGATTTCAAAGCTACTCGAGGTTCCAAACATTTTAAATCGATTTGAGATTAAGTGTAGTAAAAGGGGAAATGTCAATAAAATTAAATGGAAAGAAGGAATATAGAAAACACTACTTTCTAAGTAAGATTCAAAAGATGTTTTCAGTGAGGACGAGACAGGTTTGTTTTCAAGATGTTACCCAAAAGAACATAGAGGCGATAAATACAATGGTGATAAAAACAATATGAAGCCAAGAATTAGTGTTGCCCGCACTCAAAAGAAATAGAACCAAAAAGCTGCTTTTCATTGGAAAATATTAAAAGTCTAGATGTTTAAAAAATTTTCAAAAACAAATTTCCAACTGCATATCCTTCGAATAATAAAGTTTGGGTGACAAGGTGTATATAAATGCTCCTTGTTATCAAAACTTTGAAAATTGTCTGAGTTATAAAGTTCTTATAATTTTGGATAACGCTAAAATCTTGAATCCATTCAAATGGAATTCATTCCACCTAATGCAGCTTTTGTATTATAGCCCACAAGTCAGGGAATAACTATAACAATTTCAAATGCAAATATTGTTGGTACTTTTGCAGAGAGTGAATATGGCATTGGAATCAGAGCGACCTTTTGAAATCGACTTACTAGAAGAAATGTATTTATCACTAAAAGCATGGAATGATCAATAAAATTAAAGTAAATAATGTTTTTAGTATGAATTTTATTTTATACGTGTTTCTTATATTGCACTGTAAATAATTTTTTTCTTAATAATACTTTATTTATAAAGAAAAATGTTTGGTAAAAAAATTCCGATCTTAATAATCTAATACATTATTTTTCTATTTTACGAGTTGAGTTGGTTTATCAGTCCTTATGATTTCTTAAAAACGAGGATCTACTGCATTTTCCATTTATTTTTTCCTCTTGGATTTCGTACCTATTGATTTTTTTTCAGTCATAAGCGTTCTTTTTCGTAGAGACCATATCGTTTTTAAGGCGTCCTTTATCTCACATAAAATTCTACCCTTTAAAAAATTGGCTTAAATTTTACAGTTTTAATAAAAGAAAGTTACCATTTAATCAATATGGCCCATTTTCTCTCAGTAAATTTTGTTAGCTTTAAAACATATTCAGATAAAAAGGAAATGTTAATGTCATATGAATAAAACTATTGACTCTAATTGTAAGCATTTTAATTATAAAAAAATTTAGCATTTATACATGATAAATTGTTTGAGTATATATTTAAAAAGAAGTATTAGGAAATAATGATGTGTTTTATTATTTACTATTTATTTTTAAATTCCGTGAATTCTATTCATGCTTAAACAAGTGTAAATTAAAAAGATTGTTGCAAGCTAAATAAACAATTTCAAACAAATGTTAGTCTTTTTAAATTATAATTAAAAATAGAACAATATTTGCAATACCTAATAAAAAACCTGGTGTGTATTTGTAGCATACTATATAGCAAAGTTTCATAATATTTTGTAGACATTTAATATGTAAAACTCTGCTCTTGTTACCCAGCTACTTTAAGAGTGCGGGTATATAAATATTTTATACTATAAAAATGAATGAATTTTAGTGAATATCTGTCCCAACCTTTTTTCCTTGAACCAATAATGACTTGTTTTCAGTAAACATGTCCCTCAGTTCTAAAAGAAAGAATTGAAAATAAAATATTGTATTATTTTACAAAAATTAATAAACTCATACAAGTAAATTTGTCGAACTATAATCCAAGCTGTTGACCGGACTGAATTCATTTTAAGAGATTCATTTGAACTTTTTATAAATCATATATTTTAAGAAAATGAAAAGAGTTGTGAAATAGAAATGTGAAATTATCAATTTTAACACACTTTCTACACATTAAAGAGTTATCAATTAAAAATTTGTCGTATATACCCAAAGTAATAGATGTACTTGTGATAACAGCATTTTCTTTAAAAGAAAAATTCAAGGAATTTAATCTCACTATTATTCAAGGCTTTTAAAAAATTGCTGAATGCTATCATACTTTAATATATACAATCTCGGGTACATTTAATTTATATAAATTTGAAATTCTAAAGAAAACTTTTGTGATGTTGACACACACACACAATCAGTACATATCACTTCATCAAAGTGGTTTCCGGAAAGGTCGATCTATTCTGGATAATATAGCATACCTATAAACACAAATTAGGAATGCCTTTGAACGGAGACATCATTTGGTGTCTATAATTTTTGACATAGAAAAAGCTTATGATAAAACATGGCGTTATGGAATTCTTCAAACTTTGTATAATTTTAATTTCAGAGGAAATTTACCCATTTTTATCCAGAGCTTTTTAAATTCTCGCATTTTTAATGTCCGTATAGGATCTGTTTTACCTAATCCATTTATCCAATATGAGGGGGTTCCTCAGGAATGTTTTTTGTGTTACTGTTTTTAATATTTGCATCAGCCACATTCTTCATGTATTGCAACCATCTGTCCATGGAACCTTATATGTTGACAACCTGCAAATTTCTTGTCAAGGTTCCAATATGCGCCTGATTGAACGTCAATTACAAGCTGCTGTCAATAATCTAGTTGCTTGGTGTAATGAAAATGGGCATACTTTGTCCCCTTGTAAAATCAAATGTATCCATTTTTGCAGAAAAACTGGGCCTCATCCTGATCCAGAAATTAAGCTATTAGGCACAACTATTCCCGTAGTTAATCAGGTATCATTTCTTGGGCTTATATTTTATAAAAAGTTAACCTTCCGACCACATATCTTAGATTTGCGCAAAAGATGCGAAAAATAACTAAATATTCTGAAAGTTCTCTCTAATACCTCTTGGGGTGCAGATCGTAAAACATTACTCCGAGTGTATAAGTCAGTTATTCTATCGCGAATTGACTATGGTAGCGTAGTTTATGGATCAGCCAGATAATCAGTTTTGCGCAAATTAGACCCTGTTCATCACTAAGCTTTACGAACCTGCTCTGGACCATTCCGGAATTCTCCTGTCCAGAGCCTTTATGTAATTTGCAACCAGTTACTTCTTGATCTGAGACGTAAGCAACTCTCTCTACATTACTATTTTAAAATGCTATCAGTATCGCAACACCCTTTGAGATCAATGGTTACTTGTCCCTCTTTAAGAAGGCTATATAATGTACGGCCACATAACATATTACCATTTTATGAGCATACAAATTCATTCCTGTCTAAATCTGAGTTTCCTGATTTACATATTCAAGTCACAGATGCTCTAAGATTTCCTGCTTGTAATATTCCTGTAGTCAATATAATCAAACCCCTTACTGGATACAATAAATCAACTACATTTCCCCTTATTTTGCAACAGTTATTTTCACACATTCATTCTCATTATTCCTCCCACATCTCTGTATATACAGATGGCTCAAAATCAAGTAGTCATGTTGGTTGTGGTATTGTTGTTGGAAATACAATTTACAGCTATAAACTGCATGCATCATATTCTGTGTATACAGCCAAAGATGTTGCTATTAAACGTGCTCTAGAAATAATACAATCCAGCCTTCATCGAAAATACTGTATCTATACAGATAGAATGAGTGTGTTCATGCAGTTAGACCATTTTAATGATAAGTGTCATCAAATTATTGTGAAAATATTGGAAAATTTAAATACATTGAAGAATAAAGGATTTGTTATCTTGTTTTGCTGGGTTCCAAGTCAGATTGGCATTGCTGGGAATGAACTAGCAAATAATGCTGCTAAAAATGCCTCTGTCATTTCTGCATTAACATTTTTTGACACTAAGAAAATTATCAAAGATTTCCTTTCTTCCCACTGGCAAAAAACATGGGATTTGCAGAAAAACAATAAATTATGTAGTATATCCTCTCACATTCTTCCATTCCCAGTTGTTCCAATGCGAAGAGTTGATGTAAAACTCACACGGCTTCGTATTGGACGTACTAGATTTACACACAAGCACTTATTCTTGTCTCGAAGTGCTCCAATTTGTGACATGTGTAATGTACCATATACAGTACACACACATCACATTTTAATTGTCTGTCCTAATTTCAATGATTTACGCAAAATGTTTTTTAATACAACAAATTTAATTTTATCTGACTTGATTGGGTTTAAACCACATAGAGATTTGTTTGCATATTTACGTGCAATAGGTTTCTTGAATTCTATTTAAGATTTTTATCCAAAATAATCTTTTACATATACTTTTCTTGAACTTCTAATACATTCCATTGTATACATCTAACTAGTCTTTTAACACAGAATTTTTACCTTCAATTTTAAATATTATACGGTGCAGAAATGCCCATTATTAGACCTTGCATCAGTAAACCTTACAAAATCAAATCATATCTTTTGTAAAAAATATTTCGATATGATTTCAAAATACAAAGAAATTTTCAGGTACAAAATAGAAAATATATTTGTACATTTAAAACTTTGAGATGGGTTGAACTTGTAATAAACTTTATATCAAGCCTTGTTCTGAAAAAAACTTAACATTTTATGACATTGAATACTATAAATTTATCTGTAAAGAATAAATATTGAAAAACTATGAAAATATAACAGTAATAATTTTTTTATTGACAGGATATATTTCTAAAGAATTGGAAATTTAAGAAAAAAAATAATTGTGTTATAAACGTTTGTTCTTTTATTCTTCAATATACCTAACATTAATTTTGAAAAACGTTGATGTTATAAATTATCACAAATTTATTTAAGTCGGAAAACTTATGTTTTTGTATGGAAAGATTCTTATTTTCCTTATTAGAAATTCAGAGCATGCATAATTTAAAAGATGAATCAATTTTACTAACTTTAATGATAATATTCAATATATTGAGACTGTTTACAACATTAAATTTACAGATCTTCGCAAAAAAAATAAATAAATAAATAAAAATAAACTATATATTTGTCCTGACTGAATTGAAATATTTTAATACATCTTATTTTTTACTCAAACAAAAGACACCACATTCTCACTGAAAAAATTAGATGGTAATTTAAATATCTTATAATAATATCTTACTCTATACTAAATAATAACTAATTAACTAATTTATATTCATATGTATTTTAAGGAATTGGGAAGTAACTTTTGCATAATTTGAACAACTAATTAATTTGTTTTAATCCCTTTTTCAATTTATATATATAACAAATAATTAAATAAAGAAATCTCTGAATCCCTGTTTTGTGGGGTAGGAATCTGAAAGCTGGTATTGGAAGATAATCTTTTTATAAATTAACCTTTCTGCAAAGAAAAAATAATGCGCTTCAGTATTAGTATCCACTATTAAGTTTAATTTCATTCCTATAACGATTAATAATCTTGATTTTTTTATATTTGATACATCCACATAATTCAGTCTATATATGGCTATCGTATCTTCATAAAAATACGGTTTATTTAAAATAAATGTCAATTTTTAAAGATATTAAATTTTTCCAATCTAGAATTAAAATAAAGAAATCTTGATATCAATTTCTTACTTACTATTTTAAATTTCTTAAAGCAGTTTTTATTTGGTTTTGATTTTTCAATGCAATATATCAAACATCTTGAGTTATTGATTTTATAATTAATGTTACGATATTTCTTTCATCTATAATTTGTGTCTGGTGAATGTTTTACTATTTAGTTCACTATTACCAAATTAAATTACATATGATTCTTTATTAATATGTGTTCATTGGTCTTAATAGGATTTTGCTAAAAATTTGAAATTTCAAGTAAAATGGCAATATTTAAAGTTATTAAATCTAATTCTTATCAGTATTCTAAATCTAATTTTTATGTATTTTAAATAAATTATTGATTTATTCTCTAAAGTATTAACCTAGATAAATTGATGTTTTGAATGATAATCTAGTTGGTTAATTGGTTTTTATAGTGCAAGGTACAAAAATGTAAATGTTGCGCCAATAATATAGTGGAGCATACTCTTATCAAGCTAAATATTATCTGGCATTTCAATTAGATATAGTAAATAAGGTGCACAATTGATTTTGCTAGTATTTTTGCTAGTGGGATAAAGTTGGGATATTTCCTTTCAAAATGATTGTCTTTATAAGCTTATTTTGCATTTTGGGAAGTGTACCAAGATTCAAAGTTGAAGTAAAGGCTGAAATAAAGCATAATGATTTATTGTAGAAAATAATAAATAAAAGGTGAATAAAATACTGTAGTCTTGTGGTAAGACAGTGCGCGTCGATGCGGAAAATCCTGTGTTCGATCTCAGCCTGTGGCAAGGGACGAAAACTTCACACTGTGTGTTTCTGTTTTCTCGATTCACTTCCATCAGGATGGGGTGTTTGGAAATTTTCGAGTTTTCATTCTTGTGACATGTTTTCTTTTTATTTGAAAAAAACCTCTCAGGAAAACATAAAATGCTTTAACGTCGCATTAAGTCGTTTGGATGTCCACTAAGGGGTTCAAAGTTAAATATCACAAATATTTTTTATAATATATAATTGGAAAAGGAAACACTTTTTTCATAAATATATATCAACTCAAACATATATGGACATTTCCAGCAATTATTTCATGTATAGGAAATTTTTAGCAAATAAAAGCTTGTAAAAAGTGGTTAATGTCATGGTGTTAAACTTTGGAATTATTATATTATAGAATATATATATTTTAGAAATATTTTAGGGACTTCAAGTTTTCCTAATAAAAGGAAATCTAAAAAAGAGTAACTCTTTTTCTACTCATATTGTAAATTTATCTTCTAATGATTTTTTTTAATTTCCAAATTTCACGAACAAACAATTTTTGTCCTTGTTTATGGCTCTCAGCTTATTTAATTTCTTAAATATCTAAGCTGTATGTGTGTGATTCACCTATGCAAAATCCTTATATCTAATGTTTACGACAAATTCATGAGATATCTATTTTCTTTCGTCTCTAAAAATAGGAGGATTTCCATTCTTCTTTGATTCGACTTTTTTTCTCTGTTTAATCGGTTCAACTACTTAAACTATTTAATTACGTCTTCATACTGTGCCTTCATATAAACAGAAATGTGGATAGTGTCTATGCTCTGATTGTACTCACCATTCTAGCATATACACCATTCAGTATGTATGGCATGTTTAAAGTTCAGTGCATAAAGGCTTTCCTGAATTAATATGCGATAAATGACAAGATCTTTGTATGTTGTGATTGTAACCTGTTTTTAATAGCTTAACCATACCTCACTTTTTTCATTTAAAAGGTGTGGTTCCATCAATTTTAATGCTTGCCATTTTTTTCAAGGACAAGATGTACTTTTTTCAATTGAATTTACAGGCACGTTCAAGCTAGTCTTATAGAGGGATTGTTACTTTCTTTGGTTTTAGGTTAAGTAGTTAATCTGATAACGAATTTTCCATTAAGTGATTGCTTGGTTGATCAGTATCTTTATGCTTTCATCCAGCACCACAAATGAAACCAAAGTTCCTTCTAGCGTTTTCTCTGCAAGTTCTTCACGGAAAAAGTCAATGCTTTACTCTGGAGTGTCTCTTGACAAGAAAATATTTTCATTTTCTTGTTTTGTCAGGATATAATACGGTTGCACATTCTACTATTCACTACTTAATAAAATCATCATCCAAAATGAAGTATTCGACAAATTTGCAGCGAATAATGAAGAATAATTATACTCTTTTAATATCTATCTTGCCTCTTTATAAAATCAATAAACACACTTTGTCCTCCATATTAAAAAAATGTTTATACATTCTTCCTAAAACGTTAATCTCTCATTAAATGTTTATTCCGAGATTTATGGTGTCATTAAAATGGAAAATTTATTTATTTAATGTAGCAAAGGTAAAGTAATTAACTATGTTAACCACAGAAGCACTACTTACACGTACTTCATGGATCACCAATTGTGCATACCTGAAATGTTATGATTATTTTTCGTTGTACACATGCTGTCAGTTTGTTAACCGGTAATCACTTACTTTACTTTTACTTGATACAAAGATTTCTTCCTCTCATGTATGTTGACATGATCGCCTTGGATGAAGGTAAAAACGAATAATTACTGTCGGACAAGAACGAAATATCAGTCCAAAGTTTATTTTTATGATTTTCTGAGCGGGGCGCAGAAAACAACATCAACACAGGACATGTGCGTCATTGATTGCTAAATCCTGGATTATATATGATATTAACCAATCAATATCGGTTTGAATGGTGGAATAAATAACTGAAATAAGATATCTGAACATTATGACATAATGTTTTCGGTAAAAATGATTTTAGTATTAATACCACAACGAATAGGTTTTAGTTCAGAGACACGGAAAAGAATTTTCTAAGCTGTTACCTTGCATTGTGTTATAGTGACTGTTTTATTAGAATAATATTAGATATGATTCTAATTTCTATTTCCACAGCTTTTTATATATATTACAAAATCATTAATTATCCAGCTTCATATCTGACATTGAGCAACTTTCCCCCCTTTTATTTGGATCATGACTACAGAGTTCCACTGGACATAAAACACATACTCGTTTCAAACATTGCCCAAGCAAACCACAAAATCTTAATTCTCTGGCATAGATACTCTTTTTCTCTCTCTTGATTTATTATCCATGTATATGCCTGAACACTGATCAAAAACAAATAGTATAAGAAACATAAGATGTAAATTTCCTTTAGCTTTTGACAAGTGGAGTTACTTATATAGGCAATCGTTCACCGACAAACATTTTAAGTTATCGTGTAATGCCCCCTATTATTAGGAAACATAACTGGTCATCGACAGTCATTACATTTTATAATTTTCGTCATCTTATAGAATACATTGTTTCAAATAATGCTTCATTAGGTAATTAGTTTCAGTTTGAAAAAATATATTTCAGTGAAAATTTATCATAATTATGATTTTCAAATACCATATTTCTAATATACTGAAATTTTTACTGCCTTACATAAATTTCGAATTAGTGGTAATTTTTCTTAACTTCTCTGTGGAGTCCTCTTTGTAGAAGGTAACTAAATTTTGGAGGTAAATGCTTACAAATTAAATGTTTTTCACCTTCAGGTTGATATGAATGGGAAAATTTTTATTGCTAAATAAGTATGAACGTGTATTATTTAAAAAGGATTTTTCCTAATCAGTGAAAGATTGTCTTAAGTTTTCATACACTAAAGCTTTTACGCATTTGTTAATTAAATGTTTATCATTTCAGGTTACTTCAAAAGAACGCTTATTTTGAATTTTGCAGCATTATTTATTGAAGCCTTGGAGAAAAAAACTAATTTTACGAATCTGTTGAGGTCATACTGTATTAGACAATTATGTTTGAGCTTTACACTCAATCATTATTGTAATTAAAAGTTAAGCTAGTCTATAATTAATTTTAAAAAGATATTTAAATATTTTTTTTTAAATTACAGCAATGAAACTTTTACTCTATTGTTACCTTTTATAAAAAAAAGTTTTAGGAATTTACAAAACTGTCTTCAAACGAAATTGTTAACTGTAAAATGTATTTAGAAATTTAAAATATACATTGTTTTAACAATAAAAATATCTCAAGAACTAAATATAAACTGTCAAAAAATGATTGAGTTAAACTCTAAAAAGGAAATGTAATTTTATAATTTTTTTAATTGCAGTAAATTTTCCTTTAATGTGGTGCCCTTATTTCTCACACACAACATAAGAACATGTGTATTAGTATTTTTCTATTAAATACGTATTTTCGCGGTACTTTTTTTCCATTGCAGATATTTCAAAATATTTACTTAGATGTAAAAATGAATGCAGACATAAATTAAACTTAATGGAAATATTTCATTAGATAAAAAGTTAGTTCTTCACTAAAAACATATTTATAATACATAATTGATGAATGACGGATAATGCAATAGAGAAAGCCGTTCCACCCAAAGTTATTCGGCAAGTGAGTCGGCGTCAGCAAACCTGAATAAGAGAGAGCAGGTCGAAAGACTTGGAAAATCTCAAAGAGCAAACAGTAAATGTATCTCTGTAGGACAACCAATTTCTTGAGCTCCTTTTGATTGGAAGACTTACTTTTTCTTTCTTTTATTAAATTTGTTTACAATATGCTGAGTTACAAAACAATTTAAAAACAGAACAATTTGAAAAAATGTATGCAGGCATTTGATTATTTACAATGTACAGTATGAAGGTGGTTAACAGGCGAGAGTAAAAGTATTAACAATGATTATTCTTCCTCATCTTCTTGTTTCCCTAGTTGAAGGTGAAGTTCGGCAAGCATAATGTCTGATTCCCTTCCTTAAACCTGAGTTTAGCAAGAGTTTCTAAAGACTCATATTGCCGAAATCATGAAAGAGGGTTAAAATACTTTTTCATCAACAGTATCATAAATTGAAAGCTAATTTAAAAGTAATAGCACTCCCACGTGGTTTGATACCAATATTTCGAAACCTTAAAAATTCCATATTTTTGTTAAAAAGAAAACAAGCAAAAAAACATTCAATTTGCTTGTTTTTTGCTGATGCAGTTCTTTAATGAAAAAATCATTATTTTCTAAAGTGATCTCTCCATTTGTCTTAAGTAACAGAAAGAAAAAAAAAGAGGGTTTTTTTGTTATGACGTGGGTTGACCTCATTATTTAGTACTAGTTATATGATAAAAAATAAATATAGATGTAAATAAAAAAATTTTACACCAGTGGTTCTCAACCTTTTTTCTGTCTATTCATATAAACTAAAATAATTGAAAAGTTTACTAAGTAATTTTTAAAGTAAAAAAAAACAGGTAATGTGTGTTATAAGAACATCAGTATGTTTATAAAGGCATTATTCACAAGATAATAAGGAAAATACATTTAATAATAAATATGAGCTTGATATTCTCTGATAAAGTCATTCATTTTCAGTCGTAAAAAGACCAAATGCTTCTCGCATCATTTTTCACATTTAACAGTCAACATTTTTTTTTTCGTTTTTAGGTTAATTAATATTTAAAATCCAAATTCCCATATAAATTACGGGTACAAAATTGTAATTTCTTTAAAGCTTCAAATATCGTCACGTTATTTAGTATTCTACTAAATAAAAGGTCGCAGTTATTGAAGATAAAAACAGTTTCTTACTTGAAAAAATGTTATTTAAGAGTCAAAATAAATTTTCTTTTACAGAGTATTTTTTAATTTAGGCCAACTTTACTCGTAAAAGGCGTTCGAGCTTTTACTATATACATTTATATAATTTGACGGGTCACAAAAGTGCTCCGGCTCAGTGGTTGAGAATCACTGGTTGAAACAGTACACATTCAACACAACAAGCTTAACTAAAAACTAATAAGCAACTCACTCCTGTACTTTTTAATGACTCATTCTTAAATATATTAATAAAATATTTCGAAGTTTATAAATAAAAAAAATTATTTGTCTGTTAACAAAGGAGCATAATTGAAAATGAATTATCTCTGAAATACATATGCATTGATGACTATGTTTTGGCTCATAATTTAATAAAGATTCCGTTATTCTTAAAATATTAACGAAATTGTACTGAGCCGAGTGGTTAGCGCTTTTACCATTAGTTCAACATTTGGTGGGTTCGAATCCTACCTCAATCTTAGATTTTCGTAGTAATTCGGAATCAACATTAAACCATAGATCCGGATCAGATTAGCCCTCGTGTGCAAAAAAATGAACTTTGGGTGACAAACAAAATAAACCATATTTTATTGAATCGTCGTTAGCTGTCATTTTTTTATTTATTGTGAATCAAAATCAATAAACATGTAGAAAGACTGTTACAAAAGTTTCGCATATGAAACTTAATTCAATACCATGTGTTCATATTTTATTTATAATTTTATGCGAGTTAACAAATTAATCACACGATTACATACATTTTAAGTCCTCCATCCACTTTATATACTGTGAACATAGTTTTCTTCTAATTATGACAAAATTTCTTCTGCACACAAGTACGTTAATAACTTCTTATTTTATTGCCCTTGTTTAGAACATTTACACAATGCATGGGTATATATATTTATACATACATAATGGTAAGATAACAAAATTCAGAGCATTAAATCGAGTTTTATGTCTGTAGTATGAAACCGTGCGTTGACCAGTCAAATTGAAAATGCATCTCAACGTTCACTGACAAATAGTATCAAATGATAATAATCTGGGAAGTAAATTCCGATTAAACAATTTTCTAAAGATAATCCGTGGTAGTGCGATATTTTTTGCGCACAATGGTCAATGAGGCCGGGATTTGAAATTTACCTAGGTTAAAAATCTTGAGTGGAAATGCAGTCCTGGCTACGCGAGAGTTGAAGGTCGAAGCTCAAACCATTCGTCTACCACTTCCGGTTTCTATATGGTAAAATCATTTAAAGTAATTATTCACTGCCAAGATTTATATCGATCGCACTAAAAAAATAATTGCAGTAAAAATTTTTTTCATAAAAATCACTTCCTAAATCTGAATAACAGACAAGTGTGCGTGTAGACATATATAAATAGACCAATTTGCTCTCTCAGGGATGAGAAATTTGAATCGTAAGATTGTTTTAGCATTTATAAATTTTATATTTCTCTTCTATTTCGGAGATACGGGCTTATCCATCATTTTGAAAACAAAATGAATTGGTCGACCTCTGAATGAAATAATCCTCTTTAATTGTCTTTCTTTATCACGAGATGACTTTCTAAGAAACTGAATGAATTCATGGCCATCTAATCCTGAATGTGGTATCAAACTTGTTATATTTCGGATGCAAGATTTGACTCAAATGATTACAGGCTATGGCATCTCGACATAATCGAGTATCGAACTTGAGTCATGTTAATCATAAAAATTTAGTTGTCCATATAGTTTATACATATATACACGAGTGGAACCTATGCAGTGAACGTTGTAAGTTTCCTATTGAGACTTCTAAACATTGGTATTTACCTCTTGATTTTTAACCACAATCTGATGAGGATGACTAGTTAAAAAATGTTTCCTTTTCTCAAGATTCTTTAAGTGAATAAAGATTTTTTTTCACTTATAGATTACATTAAGTATATATTACATATTTTGCTGTAATATATAATGATTTTTGCAAAAACAGAAAAAATTTTAATTTTATAAATATAAAATATTTTCTGACTTTGCAAATTCTATATTTTATAATTGAAAATATAGATAATCCCATTGATAAGTGTATCAATTTTCTTTTATCAGTAGAGATTTGTCACGCAAATTATTTAAATTAAATGTTTAAGAACGTGAAATAGTTGTGTTGTAAAGTTATGAGAATTTGAAATAGAAGGGCATTTCCCTTTCAGATATAGCTTGCATCTTTATTATAAAAAGTCAATCGCTTAAGAATATTTTATTCGTAATTGTGTCAAGTCCACACACATTAGATAAAAACAAAACTTTTGTTTCTTCTTTCGCTTGTCAAGTTAAAGACATTTACTTGAACACTCAGCTCAGGTTTTGATATTTGCAGTGGTTTGGAATGCATTAAATTTACAGTCTGATAATCTTTCAAGCGAAAAAAAAATATTGATTGACGAAACAAACATTCCACTTGCTTTGAAAAGCAGATTTTGTAAAACTCAACCTGATAAAATTGAATGCCAATATTCTATAATAACTAACAAACAAAAATATTGAATGAGTAAAAAATCACGATGATTGAAAGACTTAATTAATCACTTTGCGGTATATGTGGCTGTGGCTGCTTATTTCTGCAGAAAAAAAACTTCTAAATATAAACTATCACATTTTAAGACTACTATCAAGCGATGAAGTAGGCATCTGAGATGAAACCTTTCTTCACAACGCACTTATAGAGAAATGTTGTGGAAACAATGTAAATTTGAGATTGTACAATATTAGTTAGAAGAATCATCGGCTGTGTGGTGAATAAATTTCGCCACCAAAGCAATGTCTGTTCTCACTGGGCCATCGCGGCGGCAATAAATTTTTGTCATATACAATTATCTGCAACATTGCGTAAAACTTAAAATATTCAGATTTTTATTACTTGTGTAATTTTTGTTTCTTCATATGAAGTGTTGCGTTTTTAAACAGCTGTTTTTTATCAGGTGAACAATGGAAAATGCTTTTTCTATTTTAACTGCTAATCATCACCGCTTAACCGTAAAATAGTAATCTGATTTTTTGGTTTGACAGTTCATGCGTTCGATTCTTAAGTCGGATATAAATGCCTAGTGTTTCGAATTCGAATTTAAAATTTCAAATAGAGTTGTGTTGTTTTTATAGTTAATCATCCTGATCAGAAAATCACTGATAAATCAATGTTAAAAATAGAAAGTTTTGGATATATTAAAAAATTAAGATTTTAATGTAAGTCCTTAACACTAATGAAAATATTCTTCCTTCTTTGTATCACATAAATTGAATCAAAAGTAGAAGTAAGTATTTAGGAACTATATATATATATATATATATATATATATATATATATATATATATATATATATATATATATATATATATATATATATATATATATATATATATATATATATATGTATGTATGTATGTATGTATGTATGTATGTATATATAATTTATTTAACCTAAATACTTCAATATTACTTAAGTTATTGATTGCCAATGTATTTATTGGGATTCCTACAATCTTAAAAAATCATTCTGCTACTCTTTAATGTGCTTAAGATTTTTACTCCATTTATAAAATGTAAAACTCCTTATTAATAACTGAATTAAAAAAAAATTCAGTTAAAACTTTTATAGAAAGGAATAAAGAAAAAATATTTGACTGTGTTATATGAAAGCTGAAAGTAATACCAAAATGATATAACAGTCTGATTTTTTTCTTTGGGGGGATTGTTGAAATTTAAACGGCGGGCTGAATTCAGATGATAAACCTATCAGTGTATCGCATCAAAACGAATCGAATAAAACGGATTCCATTTGTCTTGGTGTGATGTATGAACAATTGAAAGTAATATACACAATCTACATTACTGGCCATTAAAATTGCTACACCAGGAAGAAATGCAGATAACAGAATGATATTTATCGGACAAATATATTATGCTAGAAATAACAAGTGATTAAATTTTCAAAAAATTTGGCTCGATAGATCCTGAGAAATCAGTACCCAGAACAACCATTTCTGGCAGTAATAACAGCAGTTATACGTCTGGGCATTGAGTCAAACAGAGATTGGATTGCATGTACAGGTACAGACGCCCATGCAGCTTCAACACGATGCCACAGTTCATCAACCGTAGTGACTGGCGTTTGCTGACGAGCCAGTCGCTCGGCAACCATTGACCAGGCGTTTTCTATTGGTGAAAGATCTGGAGAACATGCTGGCTAGGGCAACAGCCGAACATTTTCCGTATCAAGGAAGGTCCGTACAATACCGGCAACATGCGGTCAGGCACTATCCTGCTGAAACGTAGGGTTTCGCAGTGTTTGAATAAAGGGTAGAGCCACGGTTCGTAACACACCAGAAATATAACGTGCACTGTTCAAAGCACCGTCAATGCGAACAAGAGGTGACCGAGACGTGTATCCAATGGCACCCCATACCATCACGCCAGGTTATGGGCCAGTATGACGATGACCAATGCATGCTGCCAGTGTGCGATCACCATGATGCCGCCAAACACGGATGCGAGCATCATGATGCTGTACACAGAACCTGGATTCATCTGAAAAGATGACGTCTCGCCATTCGTGCGCCCAGATTCGTCGTTGATCACACCACTGAAGGCGCTCTTGTCTATGACGCAGCGGCAAGGGAAGCCGCAGCCATGGTCTCCGACCTGACAGTCCATGCTGCTGCAAACGTCGTCGAACTGTTCGTGCAGACACTTGTTGTCTTCCAAGCGACCCCGTTTCATGACTCACGGCTCGTGACGTGGTTGCACGATCCATTACGACCATGCGGATAAAATGCTTGTTTTCTCGGCTGCTAGTGATAGGTGGCCGTTGAGATCCCGCATGGCGTTCCGTATCACCGTCTTGAATCCATGGCTTCCATATTCTGCTAACAGTCATTGGATCTCGACCGACGCGAGCTGCAATACTGCGATAAGATAAACCGCAATCCCTGTACGCTATAATTCGGCTTTTATCAAAGTCAGAAACGAGCTGGTATGCTTTTCTACTTCTTACACGAGGCATCACAACAACTTTTCAGCAAGCTAAAACGTTCAAATGCAATTTGTTTATGAGGAACCAGCTTAACAATTTCCTCATTTAAACACAATGTAGGTGTCGCTACTGGCGCCTGCTTTATCTGAATGCTCTGAAAAGTTAATTATTTGCATATCGCAGCACCTTCTTCCTTTCGTATAAATTTCACGTCTGTAGCATGTCGCCTTCTTGGTGTAGCAATTTTAATGGCCAGTAGTGTACTTATTAATAATTATTGAATCGTTAGTTAGATTACGACAGTTATTTGCCTGAGTCATGTATAGAATCTATCTGCTAATCAAGCTAACAATCTTATATTTAATCATAATTTCCAAAAATGTTTTTCTTTAAAAAATTTCATATTAAAAATAACTAAAAATTTAAATTAATATTGCCCAGTCGTCACACGTTACACAACTATTAATTACTTCAAAATTATTGACTAATTTAAATTTGTTGGATAGTTGCTGCAACTCGAATATCACTTTCTGTGGTAGTGTTAATTCGACCTAACTCTTGGCTTGAAAAACAATTTCTCCGAACTAAAACAAAAGTGCACATCTGAATTTAAAATCGAAACAAAATGTTTATCCATCTGTCATTGTTCGCAGATGAGAAATAAAAATTAAAGTGAATTCCAAATCACTATAAAAATCCATGTCTCAATTGAACTAAAATCTTTTGCATTAAAATTCAGTTGCAACAACTTCAATTCGCTTCTCTGAAAGGTTAACTCAAGAAGCGCTCAACTTTGAGTAAGCCTCAAGTGTCGTACGTATTAACTTCTGGGTCCACCTCTAATGGTCATGTTTGAAAATTCCATGTTACATGGAGGGGATTTTTACTTTACTTGAATAACGATCCCATGTATTCATGAATAGTGGTTGTGATACTTAAAATAACTCGCGATATATATATATATATATATATATATATATATATATATATATTTTTTTTTTTTTGTGGGTGGGAGTGGATTATGTGAAATTTTAATGTGAAACAATTTCAAGACTTCAGGTTCTGATTTCTTTATGCTGGAATCTGTTTTAAAAACCAATACTTTTTTAATGATTTTTTGAAAAAAAATCTCTTTTTACTTCCTACAAGAAACGTGTTTACGTTTTTACCAAATGAACTGACAAAGGGAAAGGGTATTCGTTGTTTATGATATACTCGGACATCATAATAATTCGCAAAAAGGACATTTTTAAGAAATTTCTTCTTTTTTTGTGCACTCATTAGCACAGTGCCTTACCATTAAATTCAAGGTTGAAGGTATATATAATATCCGTTTTTAAATATTATGTTTGTGTCAAATAGTTTTTGAATAAATATACTAATCTAAACAAATAATCACGCACGTTTTTAACTATCACTGTTTTAAAATATTTTTTGAGATTATTTTATCCTATATCGTTATTTTCAAAATTATATTCAGAACTTGATCTTTTTCTTGTTAATGTAATGTTTCTCAATGATAAGTTTAAACTAATGAAGTGTGATTGATTATTTCCTTCATATATATATATATATATATATATATATATATATATATATATATATATATATATATATATAATTTTATATAACCAAACATAATTTCTTAATTACTTAATAATTGGCAAAATTACACTTAAAAAGCTTAGGCAACTTTACCAATGCGTTTCTTGACACTAAGGGATTTTGGACTACATAAATGTGTACCCTATGACATTTTAATGGGCTAGAATTATCTGGAACTAAACGGAATCTTGTAGAGGAGACTCTTGCGAACAGTTTGATGTATTAAAATTGAAGATATATTAGTTAGAATATTAACATTCTTCATTTTTCTAAAATCTGATCAAAAAGGCACAACAATTGACTTCTTCAACGGGTTGGGATGATTAGAACTGTTACCAAAGGTTATTTGTGCTCACATTTTATACAAAAAGGTTCCTTTGGATGTTTTATACATGTCCGAAGACAATATTGCATTTCCCATAGTAACTGCGAGAATTACAGTTAAAAAACTTAATCAACTTTATCGTAGCGTTTCTTGGCACTAAGGGATTTTGGACTACATAAATGTGTACCGTATGACACTTTAATGGGCTACAAATGTCTGGAACCAAACGGAATCTTGTAGAGCAGACTCTTACGAACATTTTGATGTATTAATATTGAAGATCCCTTTTTTACAGACATAACATTCATCATTTTTGTAAAATCTGATCAAAATGGCTAAAATTTGACTTCTTTAACTGGGTGGGGGGACGATTAGATCGATTTCAAAAAGTTATTTGCGAACACATTTGATACAAAAACGTCCCTTTTGGTGTTTTGATACATGTCAGAAGACAATAGTGCATGTCCCATAATAATTGGCATAATTTATTATTTATGATTTTTAAATATTTCATTACGTTTTACTAAATAAACAGATATAGTAAAACGAATTGTTTGGGTAAATTCTAATATATTTTTAAAAAATTATCATAAAAATAAAAATTATGTAGCTAAAAAACTCTAAGAAAACGTAAATTAAAAACTTTGGAAAAATAAAGTTTCATTGAATATGTCTAATTTTAATTATATTTTATCACTATTTCTTAGCTGATAGTGCATAAGATTAATAATATGAAAAATAAATGTAATATATATATATATGATCAGCTTTATAATATTATTTATATAAGAGAATACCGTTTCATTTTTTCTAATAAATCTCAGCAAACGTATCACCGAAGCCCCAAAAATTTCCCCCAAAAAAACTACTGAATAATGCCCTTTATTTGCTGCGTTCCTTAGTGTAAAGGAAATTACGACAGTAGTAATACTTGAGTCAGTGTGTTTATATTTCCAAGAACTTTTAATTACATGCATAAAACTTACTCTTGGCGGCTCCTGTGGTAAAAAAAAAAAAAAAAAAAAAAAAAAAAAAAAAACTTCCTTGGAACAGTAAATTTCCATTTTTTTAAAATTCTTATTTAGAATGCATGAGTTCACTCATATTATATGTAGAAATAATTGAGTATTAAAATTAAGTGTTTCACGAATATTTTAAATTTTAAAAGAAAGAACGGTATAATATTAATTTTATAAATTTCTTTTATAAAAGAAAAAAATTATTTTTATAAACGTGTTAGGGGAAATATAAAATATTAATATGATAATAAATAAATGCGTAATCATATCGTATATATGTCAAATGTATAAATATATAAATACATGTGGATATTAAATCACATTAATATGAAGATATTGGGAAATCAACTATTATTACCATAACACATATTTTTCATGAAAAATCTGATATTGAAATTGCGTAGTTATAATTTTATTTTTATGTGCTGATTCTCCAATTAAAAACTTACACAAATCTAACATTAAAATTTTTTTGCAGGAAATGTTTTTGCATAGGAAATAATATGCTTGTAAATTTACCATATTTGTTTCCTCATATAATGCAATTAAATTTTTCGGAATTTCAAATTTAAAGTAGGAAACAATTTCAATTTTTAAATTCGAAATGCTAGTAATTCTATTTAGTCTATATCAGAAGTATTTTTCATTTATACAAAAATTTACAAAGATAAAAATTAAATATTAATTCGTTTATGTGATGAATTAAAATTTTAAATCACTATTTTATTGTGCTTTTCTAAAAAATAAAAATATATTTAGTGATAAATAAATTTGAATAAATCTATTTCTTTTAGTTTTTATATGTATAGGTTTTTAATTTTTTTGCATCTTTTAATTTTTAATAAAGAGAAATAATATATGAAAAGTATTATTCAACTTTGCTTATGGAAATGAAATAATTTTTTAAATATGTTATTTGCTTTATAAATTTCCTTAAGCAATAAAGATTTATTATTTACTTTACTTTTGGTGCACAATTCTGTTATTAACCCACTCTTAAAATTTGTGTCACAAAAATGATGAGATTAAAAAATTAATATTTATTTAAAACAAAATTTATACACATAGGCACATTTATTGCTGATATGATTTAGTTGCAAAAATAGAAAATCAATTTTTTTTATTAAACTAGAATATAAAATTGTGTTTTAGGTTTGCTAATTGCACTTTAAGGAAGATAATATTAAAAGAGAAACATGTGTGTATGATAGATTCCTTTAATGAGTAACTGAAATTTACACTGATATAGATACTTGTTTCTGTGGTCATACACCTGAAGATATAGTAAAACGAATTGTTTGGGTTACTTCTAATATATTTTTTAAAAAATTATTATAAAGATAAAAACGATGTAGCTAAAATACTCTAAAAAAACGTAAATTAAAAACTTTGGAAAAATAAAATTTCATTGAATATGTCTAATTCTAATTATAGTTTTATTACTAATTCTTATATTTATTGCTACTTTTGTTGTTATTATAACATTAAATATGCTATTAAGCTAATCCTGCACAAGATTAATAAGATAAAAAATAAATGTAATGTATATATGATCAGCTCTTTTTAATATTATTTATATAAAAGAATATCATTTCATTTTTTCTAATAAATCTCAGCAAACTTTTCATCGAAGTTCTGATACTTTATTTTTCATTCCTATTTATAAAACTGTGTTCCTCATGTATATTCTTGAATTGCATCCAGTTGTATAACAATGAATAATCAGTATAGAAATATGCTTGTATAGATTTTAAATTTTATAAATAAATGCTTTTTCTCATTTAAAGCTGTTTTTTTAATTTTCTTGTTATTTACCTACCGTTTTAAAATCAAGAATATGCAATTTGATCTAACTATGATATTAAAAAAATAATGTTAAATTTTGTAGACAATTTTCGTAACAAATAATTAATAGGATAAACAATCATATATTTTCATAAGTCATTTTTTTCATAAATTCTTCCAAAGTTAGTATAATTATTTTATCTCTATTTAACTATCTAATTCGTCACACGTTAATTAAATACTACTTTAACAAATCTAAAATTATTTTCTGCAAATAAAATAATTTAAACTTTTGTTAATTTTAAAGTGATATAATAAACTATTATTATATATTAATTTTAATATCTCACTAATTATTTTCTAAGTATTAGTATTAATTAATCTAAGTATTTTTCAGCAACTGTTTGTGGTGGTTATATGTTTTCTTTTAAAACATCCTACACATTAATATGAAAAAATTTAGTAAACTTATAATCTAACTCAATATTATTAACATAAAAATGGAAAAATAGTGATTCCTATTTTTTCCTATTTTTGATATATGTATATAATTACAATGGATAATCAATATAAAAATGCCTTTTTTTTAAATTTATAAATATTGATAACTTAAATTTGTTTTTCAGTTTTAGTGTAGTTTAATGCTTGCTTTAAAATCGAAGAAATGTAATTTGATATAATTGTGATATTAAAATTCTAAAATTAAATTACATATAACTATTTAAGTAACAAATAAAAAAGTATATATAAACAACTTTAAAATTGCAATTTTTTAAAAAAGTTTTACTATTTTCTAACGAAAATAAATATTTTAAGTAAATTCTTCTAATTTTAAATAATGAACTAATTCTTAAAGTTAATTACTTCAACAGATCTAATCTTATTTTCTAAAAATAAAAACAACTTTTGGTTTGTTGAACTCAATGTGATATTTTACTTAATTTACAAAAAAATATGTAAAAATTAAAAAAAAATTGATGGTTTTACGCATGCAAATTTTCCTTAACTTTTGCCAATGAAACAGCGACGGTGAAGATTTCAATAGGTCTTCTTTTCATGACTCATAATTCACGCGCTCAGGCCTTGTATTATAGGGAGTGTCGGCTGAACGCATCCAGCATTACATCTCATGGTGACGTAAGCGAATATAAATTAAACAAAAAAGCAGAGGGAAGGCAAAACATATGAGAAGCTAGGCGAAGACAAAACATATAAAACTCTTTCGTGGGAACGAAACCCATTCAGATCTACCGCAAAATTTGTCGATAAGGAGTGTCACAAGGGGAAGTATACAACTTTTCGACAGCAAAATTTCAGTAAAACAGTTTTCTTTGTTAACAGAGTTGATTAGAATGCAGCCAAGGAAAACATGAGTGTGCTTTTTTATTTAATGGCCCCTAGTAATAATAATTCAAGCTTCCAGTCAAATGTATAAATAAATACAAATCTCCTCCAATGATAAGTCATTCGAAAGCTTTTTTTTTTTTTTTTTTTTTTTTTTTGTAATTGTGCTGCTGTTAGCTTCCATTTGAATTGATCCTTTTTAAAACATCTTTGATATTTTCATATAAATTTGAATTTTAGAGTGGTTGTTAAATGAAACAGCCGCGCCATTTTTAAAATTACAGAGCTGTAGTCTCTTCAGTTTCATTGCGAGTGTATGATCAACTGCTCTGTAAATCTTCGGATTTATTCTGCCTCTCAACATTTCACTTTTTCTTGGAAATTTTTGTAAGTGCTGTAAATATGAGATAAGTTTCATTTTTATTTATTGTTTTATATATTTAATATTTATATATTTTTTAAAGTTGAGAGGTTTCTTCTTTCATTTGCGTTAAATTCAATAAATTTTTCCTTTATGAATCGCTGGTGTATTTTTGGTAAATAAGTTTGCGCTTGAATTTTAACATGAAGAAGATATTAATTTATTTTTAAAAATCTAGATTATTCACCTCCTGAAATATATTTAATATCAAATAATACTTCAATGGAATCACCTGTTTATATTTTATGTATAATATTTCATTTCAGAATATTAAAATCATAATAATGTTCTAAATATATTATTGTAATGCAATATAGAGAAATGAATTTTTTTTAAATTTATTCTCTAAATTTAAATAGCTCTTGAAAGTATATTTAATATCATTAAAGGAAGTAATTAAAGAATATCTTGTATTGCATTAAAAGCGTTAACTCAAATTGAATTTCTAAGCAAAAAACTACAGAAGTTTTAATGTTGCAGTATCACTTAACTCAGCATCATTTCTTATTTTGTGTTTGAATCATGTACTTTTAGATTATAAATTTTATAACTTAAAAGTATATGAGTCAAACACAAAATATTATTGTCATTATGTATTTATATATAGCATGTTATGTGTATACCTAATTTAATCATTTTAATAATATTGTGATACTAGCTAAGTTATTTTTATATTTTTATCTTTTGAAATATGATGACAAAATTTCATTTAGTAGCGCTTCATAAATCTTTAAAAATAAGTGAAATAAAACAAAACTATTTAAAACTAAAAACTATATTTCATCAAATTATTTATAAATATCTAGATTTCTATACCTTATATACCAAAATAAAAACACCTTTATAAAAATTCAAATTGCTAAAGTTAACTACAATACAAGAATACTTAAAAATTGATTGTGAAATTATTTTTAATTCGAGTAAAGTTCATATTAAAATTTTAAACACTAAATCAAATAATGTAATAATGGATGTTATTATTAGTTTTTATTTAACAATTAAATTTTTGCCGAAGTAGTTTTACGAAATTACTTTGAAATAATAACTGTTTATATAAATCTATCACACACATTAATTAACTATATCAACTATTTCTTTAGCTGCTTTTAACAGTATGTTTTAACTACATGCGTTATAAAGAATGCAATCACTAAGAAGTGATATAGGTGTCATACAAAAGTTTTGCTGGAGTCACATATTGGAGTGAAAGAAAATTCTAGTTCTCTGATATGACAAATAAGCTGGTTTATCTTTTTTATCTATTTAATAAAGGCTTTCAAATCAATAAATTCTTTTGTTTTATAAATTCCTTCTTGATACAAAATTAAGAATCTAATTATAAAGCATACATTTAGTAAAAGTATTAATTTCAGTGATTTAGGTGCCAGAAAGTAAAATTTCCACATTTTATTTATTTCAATTAATGATAGAATTAGCTTTTGTTGAATATTCTATGCAATTCTTTTTATTTCTACCAAACATCATCTGTTTAATACAAGATACTACTGTGTGCGTGTGATACTATTAAAAATATTACAGAATCATGTGAATATTTTTTATCTCAAACAGAGATGCATCATTAAGAAAAAGTAACTGTGGTTTGTGAGAGTTTATGGGTAAGAAAGTCTGTCTACAAATTGGTTTGTCATTCAAATTAAGTGTAATATTTTGAAAAGTATGGAAAGTGCAGAATTTTTAAAATACGTGTTGTAAAGTAATTAGTTATGAGTGCATATAAGAAAAATGCATATAGTATTAAAGCCATTATTTTTCAACTTCATTGCAACATTATGAAATCAGTAAAGCAAATTATATGATGTAAATAAAAAACTTATACTATTCATATTTCAATAAAATTGCTAAACTATGTTATAATTTTATTTTCAATTTGAGCCTACCATCAAATTTTATGTATGCTCTTAGACTCACTATTTATTATTTTACGACTTCCATACACTTCATTAGAAAAAGTTATCCTTTTCCATCTTAAATTTTTATTAATAATCATACTTATTCTAATTTTTTATAATTTAACTTTAATAAAATTCTATTTTTAAATAAATTTTTAGGTGAATGTTTAATTCTTACTAAATTTAAGTCGATTCTTGATTTTTATATATTGTGTGTGTGTCGGTCTTCTATAATTTTTCATTAAAACTGTTAGTTGCATTGATTTGTATAATGTTTAATTTGAAGTAAAATTGAGAATCATGATTGTGTATCAGTCATTTTCTTTGCACTACAAAAATATAAAAGAAAAAGATTGTCCAAGATTGTGAAAAATGTTTTAGAATTTTACATCTCTTAGTTTTACATTTTCTTATTTTTCTTTTAATAATTTGATTGCCGTTCTAAATATTTGTAAACTATATAATATCGATTCAGGGCGCTGATTTTATTTAAATAAATTCACCGATGTTCCATTTATAAAACAGTGTAGATAAATATATTTTAAATTACTAGGTTAACTGAAATATTTATCGCGTTATGTGAATTTAAGTCAGTAAGGGGCTTCTTTCATTTAGTCAGAGCACCACGAAGGTGAAAGTACAACTTTGCTCTTCAAATCCTCCGATAGATTACAATACCAAAGGATCCACTCCCTCAATTTTGACGTAGTTCTAAAGGGGCAGGAAATTTTCTCCAGATATTTGCACTCATGATAACCGTTCAACAACCGACCACAGGAATTTCTATTCCACAGATTTAACGAGCACGATATCGCATGTACTCTGTGGACCTTTGGCGGCATTGGGAATCGAACTCCGCACTTCCTGGTGGAAAAACAATGCTAAAAATTAGTCTACTACGCCCTCACACAAAATCTGTTGTTACAAATCCAATCCAGAATAGCGGAGCTACACCAGATCCATGAGCCCACGTACTCTCAAAATCAAGAAAAGGAGGGGTTCTCCAAGGAGCTCCTATATCGAGAATTGAGTGCACTCAAGTAAGTCACACAAAATCTAATATTACTTAATGTCGAAACGAAGCGTTGTTTTTGACATTCAAATACAATTTTAAATAATATTGACACATAATATTGTTTAACATCGAAATGGAATATCCAAACAATATTATATACCATCGAATAATATTATTTAATGTTGAAATACAAAATGATATAGCATTTTATATAGGTGGGGTCACTTTAATATTCAACGATTTTAAAATATCATTTTGCATTATATGTATGTATGTATATTTATTTATTCATTCATTCATCTAATATAAAAATAAATATTAGATTGTGTCAGGTGATGTTTATTTTAATCATTGTTCAAAAACAGTTAAATGCATTATTTCCTTTTATAAAAATCAGTAAAACTTTAAATAGCTGTAATAACTAGTTAATATGTTGTTTAATTACTAATTTGTTTTAATCATTGCAGATACTTCTAATAATCAGCACTATATTTCTAAAATAATCAAATAATTTTCCAAATAATTAAGCGAAATGCTTCTGATACTTTAATACCTACAAACTGCGGAATTTTAATTATTAGAAAAAAAAAATAAGCTAACTAAGTTGCCGGACAATAAACATCAGGGCATATAGTAAGCTAAAGATTTCAGTTGAAATTTTAAGGAAAAATTTCGATTATAAATGTTTTATAATAAATTCCCCGTACCGAATGATTTCTGTTTATAATTATGTAGAAAATATCGTTCCATTCGGAAATCCATGTAGTTATTATATATATTTTAGTATTTCTTGAATTGTTTTGCACAAGTATTAAAATGAATGTATGTCACTGATGAAAATTTGTTTTTTAGAAGGAGAATGAAAGCAAAATCTAATAGGGGAAATCTTTACGCTGCTCTTACAATAGTTACAACTCTAATAATTAAATATTTAACACTACAGAATCTTTGTTAATATCACATTTTTTCACATATTCAAATTAGTTCTACATTAAATATTTTTCCTTTCACTGAACTATAACTACTTTGAAATGCTAAAGATCAGAAGTGATAAATTTCGAGGAAGATTGTTTAAAAGAAGGTAATATAGTAAAATAATGATTCAACTTCCTTCTTCTTTTGATAGATATCAGGTATAAATATTTTGCAATACTTGATTACTTTAATCAAATGCATTTAAATAGTTTTGATTAAAGAGGTAAATATTCGTGAAACGCAATTTTGTAAGCATAAATTCACTAACCACAGATGAATACTTTATCTAGTTTCAACAACATTAGTTTTGCATTAAAATGTTAACCTATTAAAAATACACAAATACCTTAGTTCATTATTTTACCGCAACGATAAATTTTCTTATGTTAGCAACATCTTATTAAAACTCGAATCATTTAGCTTAATATCAGAATTAACTCATTGAAATTTTATTTCTAAAATACAAGAAAGGATTAAGAAAGTCATACCATAGTGCTTATTTGTAATATTTTGTTTCAAGATTGTAAAAGTATAAATTATAATTTAGTATAGTTGTAAATTATAATTTAGTATGTTCTCCACTGTTTTTTTTATGCAGAATAAAATTTGTGATTACTAAATTCAAACGTTTCTTATATATATATAATTTGATCATTAGTTTCAGGTGAAATCGTTTTATAATGTCTCTGAAACAGATGCGTTTCTTAAGTAAGTGGTGAAAATTCTGCACATTTTAGAAATTGATAATTGAAAACCGTATTTTTTTAAGTTTGAATATTTAATTCTAAAGAAAAATTATTAATGAGATATTACGATATAGAATTAAATTTAATTTCATCACCGTAAGATTTATGCTTCAATTGTTTTAAATGTCTCGATTTATGTTCGTACTTTTAGTTGGTTCTTAAATAAATATAATGAGTAAAAAACATTGTGAAAGTTTGTAAGTGTCTTCAGTAAAGTATGCGTCATGCTAATACCTAATCATTGTTTCCATTTTTTCCGATAACTATATCTTATGAATTTATTTTATATATATCGAGTTCAAATGACAGATAAAATTGTCAGCTGCCAACAAACCTTTTCATGAACTGGATAAGGTAAAAGATATATGACTCAAATAGATACATAATGGGTATTTTTACTTGTTTAATAATAAACTTGTAATTTTTTTGAATTTCATTAAAGAAAATACAATTTTCAACGAAATATTTTTTTATATATGAAGTTTGTAACCATAAATTCAAAAGTTTATGTTAAAGACACATCTTTGTATAAATTATCAACTTGCTTTAGAGTGTGGTTTTAAAACCTTTATTATTTTTAATAAACTAATAAAAATGTTGAGAATTATGCTGCAACTCCTTATGCAAATTATGTACAGCTGAAATAAAATCTAATTATAATTTAAAAAGTTTGTTATGTATTTGAATTCCATATTTACTTGAACATTGATCCAACATATTTATAAGTTTTGAGTTTCCTTTAACTCATTTAATTTTAATGCAAAGGACTTTTTAAATCTTGGTGCCATTCAACTTTACATTCTTCTTGTCGGTTTCTAAATAAGTAATGAAATGATATTGAAGACAAGAGTGTCTGTAAGTATGGACGCTTTTTGTAAATGGAAAATAATTTATTTCAGAAAAGACATTATTCATTTAAGTGTTTATTTATGATATTACTTTAGAATTCTTTATTTTTATCTGTATGTTTGCAAATGCGATACGGATGATTTTTGTTACTTTAATAAATTTTACATGTCTCAAATTATAGTTTAATTATTTCTGATATTCGATACGATTCTGAAAAATTTCTTCTGCTTTGTTTCATTCGAGTATTATGATTGCCATCTTACAAGGAATTTTATACAATTTTTATAACATGATTGACGATTTAAGTAATGAAATTGAATGAAGCCTCTAAATATAATCGGTTCGTAATTTTGAACAATTTTAAGCTACGAGGTCGACACCTGAGCATTCTAACCGTCGTCGTCACCTCTCCAGGACCATGAATAATGATTTTTTAGATTATTTTAAATTTACAACCCTAATAATTCCTTTATTTGCATCAATATCTATTTCTTACCTTAAATAAGCTTTATGCGATTTCAAGTTCCTTAACACAAATCAAAACATTGAATGTTAACTGATCTTAATTTAATCTACCGCAAAGTTTTATTTTATATGTATAAGGGAGACGAAAATGCGCTAAAACACAGGTGAGTATAATTTTATTTTCTTCTTTGGATTTAGTTTCATATTATTTTCACAGAGAAGTTGAAACTCCTCAATCAGGTGAGCCTCACTTTTTTTTTTTTTTTCCTTTTCTTTTGTCGCAAAGCTTAACATTTTGTGTTGGAAATTACCGGCGCAATTAGCAGATCTCTGATGGAAATCAATGATTTATTTATTTAGAAAAAGGTGTCGTTCATATTTTCCCCACATAAAACAAGAAAAAGATGAGTAAATCCTTTTCTCATTTCACTTCTGCATGTTTCGATGTTTTATTTAAAATAGAGGAGAAGAAATGTTTGTGTGTGTGCAAGAATAATGTCTATTAATTTACAAGAATGTATCTTTGGTGCATTTTTACATAGGTAAGATGAAGCTATCAAACAGGTAAGTATATTTTTTTTCAGGAGAGTCCCTTTGCGATTTAAATAAGAGATAAAAAATTTTTTTTTTCTTGCCTTGCATTAAAGTAGAGTTGATGACGCCTTGCATAACTTTGCGTGTACTTTAAAATCATTAATATTATTGCATTAGATTCCTTAATTATTATATTTAATTAAATTTCTTGACAATATTTAGAGACAGAAACGAAAAAATGAAGAGGATTTATTATGTAAAAAGAGTCCATTATAAGACCCGAGCAGGGTCGGGACTCCCTATATAGTCGAATAATGAGTGCAGTATGAAACCCGCGACGACTTAAATTCCCCTTCTGTTGAGTCTTCAACCCCCGTCTCGTGGAGGGGGTAATAAAGTACTTTTCTTTTAGAGACCTATCGGAGAAGAGGGGTACGATGAAGGGTACACTCTGTTGAACGTGGTATCGCGCGCCTGTCGATCGCCCCTAAGGGAGGATCGTTAGTGCCGGGCGCGTAGCGCCCGGCATGCAGGGAGGGGGTGTGGGGCGACATCTCTAGCCTGCGCGATGCGCAACAGAGTGCGTACTGTGCAAGTGTATTGCTTACGTTTGCGAAAGTGTGGTTGGAGCGTCTGCGGATATTTCTGTCATGCCATGCTCCAAGTAGCACAAAGATCTGTAATATTGCGAATGTCGATCCGCCGATGCCAATATTGCGAATGTCGATCCGCTGATGCTAAATATTGTATGATATTCGAAAATTTGTTTTTTTGTAAAAAATTTTGGGAATTATAATGAAGAGGAATCGATTTCAGAAGATTGTTCTTAAAGCTTATCCATGGTGTAAAAATCTTTTTTTTAAATATTCTGAAACATCGATTAGGGCCATTGTATAATATCTCCAGAGGCAATACTACAATTTTCCAGTGAATGTTAATTAATATCTCTGCAACAGTCAATGATTTCTATGTGGTAGACCGATGGCTGAGTGGTTATGCGCTCCTGGACTCCTGATCTGTGCTGTGAAGTCTCGGGTTCAAATCCAGGTTCGGACATGGATGTTACTTTCTGTCTCTGACCTTTCTTCTTAGGTGACGGGGTTTGTGGTGGTATGGAGCGGGCAACGCTACTCGTCTCCACCCTGTGACATTGTTCACAGGTGCCCGCTATAATGATTAGTTTAATCTATTCTTGTTGCCTATATAATGTGCTAATTATAATATAGTTCGTTAGATTACTGATCTAGTTTTTAGTTGACATATTATTAAATAAATAAAATGTGCACAAGTAAGGCGTTTGATTTGAAAATAAGTAATAACATAGTGTCTTAAAATAGATTTGAGTTCAAAAGAAAATGGGATTTAAAAACCTGCTGTTCTCGTTATTTATTGTTCTCTATTAATTCTTACTCCTATTCAGTGAATAATATGTAGATGGATTTTGCTATGTTTTCTGAAAGAGTTTTTCATAATATATTTTACGCTACAGGATTTTAGTAATATTTTAATTATGACTATAGAAAGATCACTTGGCAATTTTTCCACACGTGTTTCCATAAATATTTAATTTTAATTTTACTATTTTATCTCATTCTAGTTAAGTTAATATTTTCAATTAACACCATTTGAATGATTTATTGAATACCTTTGTGAGTAATATATATATTTTTAATACAGTGTAAACATACTGTTCTGCCAATTTTTTCCTTGAATATTTAAAAAATGTTAACTTAGTTTATGTTGTTATGTTGAAATTTCTAAGTATAGCTCTATGATCTATTTCTTTTCCACTTTAAAAATGTGGATACTATTATCAATGAATATAAAGATTCATGCTACTGAAATTTTTTTAAAAAGACTATAATTCAGTTCATGTATAAAATTCTGCAGAGAGAAAGAGTAAAAATTTTGTATCTTGAACCATTAATTTTAGTGAAAATATTATTTTTAATTCAAAATCTGACTTGCTGAAAATTTTCTTAATTATTTTTAAAAAACACTAAAATGTTTAGCCACTTGAAATTCTAAGATACATCGTAACAATAAATGAGTTGTTTGTTAAAAATATTGCAATTAAATTATTTTTAGGAACTTTTGATTATCTGATGAGACATTACCATCAATATTAAAAAGATTGTTCTTCAGCTTAACTAAGAGAAAAATGGAGTTTTTAATTGGAAATTGAAAATTTTAGAAAGTAATTTTAAATTTGCATTATTTTTTAATTTCTATATGTTGTCATATTATTTATTTTTACATCAATATGCACAACCAAATATCTCATATGTAAACAATATGAAAAATCTATATTTTTAAATATTTAAAGGAGTGGAGCTTGTCTCCCTAGCAATTTATAGTGAAGAGATTGAAGATAAAATTCTCTCCTCAAGTTTAAGTGCTAAAAATTGATTATCATTTTTCATAAGATATTTTTATTGATCTCAATTTTGTTCTAAAATGTATAATTATATAATATTCATTTGTATAAATTTTATTTTCTGTATATGTTCTAAAGATTAAATCTAAGAGATACATAAGCAACTTTAAGAGTTGTAAATTTTTATAATTCCACTGTACAGCTAGTTATTTCTCTTACTTATTTATTACATTCAGCAATTAAAATTTCTGCTATTGTTAAATTTGATTTTGTAATTAAATTAAGTTTAATGTTTTTAAGTATATTGAGCTATATATTTATGAAAAGAAGACATTTCATTCAAACACTAATTTTTGCTTCTGAGAAGGTAAATATAAATAAGTAATGTAATGGAAGTAGCAGTGTTTTTTGCTTTTTCAATTACATCTGTATAAACTTTTTAATTAATATCTATAGAACTATTTTACATTTCTATAAAAAACACATTAGAAATTCTTTAAACTAGTTTGTGCATAGATCTATAAAAGTACATTAAATGCAAGCGATTCTATGATCATGAAAGATAAAAATATTTTTTCATCATTCTCTTAAAATTTTCTAGTAAAATAAAAGTAAATATTTTTTCATATTTATTAAGGTATATAGGGTATATATTTATTAGGTATCTTTTTTGAATGTTAAAAGTTTTAAGTTGGACATCTTTTAAATATATCAATTATTATCATCTATTTCTTCAAGTCATCTTTTAGCTGTATCTTTTAACTACATGCGCTTAGTAAAGAAATGCAATCCACTTAAGAAATGATATAGGTAAGTTATACAAAAGCTTTTGCTGAGTCACATGTATTGGAGTGAAAGAAAATTCTAGTTCTCTTCTGTATATGATTAAAATAAGCTGGGTTTATCTTTTTTTATCCTGAATTAATAAAGAGCTTTCAAATCGATAGCAATTCTTTTTTGTTTCAGTAAATTCCTTCTTGATACAAAATTTAAAAATCTAATTATACCAAGCATTACATTTAGGGTAAAGAGTATTAATTTCTTAGTGATTTAGGTGCCATAAAGTAGAAATTTCCACATTTTATTTATTTCCAATTAATGATAGAATTTGGCTTTTGTTGAATATTCTATGCAATTTTCTTTTTATTTCTACCAAACACTCATCTGTTTAATACAAAGATACTACTGTAAAAGTGTGATGTATACTATTAAAAAATATTACAAGGCAGAATCATGTGAATATTTTTTATCTCAAACAGAGATGCATCATTAATAGAAAAAGTAGAGCACTGTGGTTTGTGAGAGTTTATGGGTAAGAAAGTCTGTCTACAAATTGGTTTGTCATTCAAATTAAGTGTAATATTTTGAAAAAGTATGGAAAGTGCAGAATTTTAAAATACGTGTTGTAAAGTAATTAGTTATGAGTGCATATAAGAAAAATGCACTATAGTATTAAAGCTACATTATTTTTCAACTTCATTGCAACATTATGAAATCAGTAAAGCAAATTATATGATGTAAATAAAAACTTATACTATTCATATTTCAATAAAATTGCTAAACTATGTTATAATTTTATTTTCAATTTGAAGCCTACTTCATCAAATTTTATGTATGCTCTTAGACTTCACTATTTATTATTTTACGACTTCCATACACTTCATTAGAAAAAGTTATCCTTTTTCCATCTTAAATTTTTATTAATAATCATACTTATTCTAATTTTTTATAATTTAACTTTAATAAATTCTATTTTTAAATAAATTTTAGGTGAATGTTTAATTCTTACTAAATTTAAGTCGATTTCTTGATTTTTATATATTGTGTGTGTGTCGGTCTTCTATAATTTTTTCATTTAAAACTGTTAGTTGCATTGATTTGTATAATGTTTTAATTTGAAGTAAAATTGAGAATCATGATTGTGTATCAGTCATTTTCTTTGCACTACAAAATATATAAAAGAAAAAGATTGTCTCAAGATTGTGAAAATGTTTTAGAATTTTACATCTCTTAGTTTTAACATTTTCTTATTTTTTCTTTTTAATAATTTGATTATGCCGTTCTAAATATTTGTAAACTATATAATATCGATTCAGGGCGCTGATTTTATTTAAATAAATTCACCGATGTTCCATTTATAAACAGTGTAGATAAATATATTTTAAATTACTAGGTTAACTGGAAATATTTATCGCGTTATGTGAATTTTAAGTCAGTAAGGGAGCTTCTTTCATTTAGTCAGAGCACCACGAAGGTGAAAAGTACAACTTTGCTCTTCAAATCCTCCGATAGATTACAATACCAAAGGATTCACTCCTCAATTTTGACGTAGCTCTAAAGGGGCAGGAAATTTTCTCCAGATATTTGCACTCATGATAACCGTTCAACAACCGACCACAGGGAATTTCTATTCCACAGATTTAACGAGCACGATATCGCATGTACTCTGTGGACGGCCTTTGGCGGCATTGGGAATCCGAACTCCGCACTTCCTGGTGGAAAACCAATGCCCTAAAGAATTAGTCTAATACGCCCTCACACAAAAATCTGTTTATTTACAAATCCAATCCAGAATAGCGGAGCTACACCAGATCCATGAGCCCACGTACTCTCAAAAATCAAGAAAAGGAGGGGTTCTCCAAGGAGCTCCCATATCCCGAGAGAATTGAGTGCACTCAAGTAAGTCACACAAAATCTAATATTACTTAATGTCGAAACAGCGTTGTTTTTTTGACATTCCAAATACAATTTTAAATAATATTGACACATAATATTGTTTAACATCGAAATGGAATATCCAAACAATATTATATACCATCGAATAATATTATTTAATGTTGAAATACAAAAATGATATAGCATTTTATATAGGTAGAGGCTCACTTTAATATTCAACGATTTTAAAGAATATCATTTTGCAATTATATGTATGTATGTATATTTATTTATTCATTCATTCATCTAATATAAAAACCTAAATATTAGATTGTGTCAGGTGATGTTTATTTTAATCATTGTTCAAAAAACAGTTAAATGCATTATTTCCTTTTATAAAAATCAGTAAAACTTTGCAAATAGCTGTAATAACTAGTTAATATGTTGTTGAATTACTAATTTGTTTTAATCATTACCAGAATGCTTCTAATAATCAGCACTATATTTCTAAAATAATCAAATAATTTTCCAAATAATTAAGCGAAATGTAGCTACTGATGCTTTAATACCTACAAACTGCGGAATTTTAATTATTAGAAAAAAATAATAAGCTAACTAAATTGCCGGACAATAAACATCAGGGCATATAGTAAGCTAAAGATTTCAGTTGAAATTTTAAGGAAAAATTTCGATTATAAATGTTTTATAATAAATTCCCCGTACCGAATGATTTCTGTTTATAATTATGTAGAAAATATCGTTCCATTCGGAAATCCATGTAGTTATTATATATATTTTAGTATTTCTTGAATTATTTGCACAAGTATTAAAATGAATGTATATCACTGATGAAAATTTGTTTTTAGAAGGAGAATGGCTGTAAAATCTAATAGGGAAATCTTTACCTTGCTCTTTACAATAGTTACAACTCTAATAATTAAATATTTAACACTACAGAATCTTTGTTAATATCACATTTTTTCACATATTCAAATTAGTTCTACATTAAATATTTTTCCCTTTCACTGAACTATAACTACTTTGAAATACTAAAAGATCAGAAGTAATATAATTCGAGGAAGATTGCTTAAAAGAAGGTAATATAGTAAAATAATGATTCAACTTCCTTCTTGCTTCTTTTAGTAGATATCCAAAAAGGTATAAATATTTTTGCAATACTTGATTACACTTTAATCAAATCATTTAAATAGTTTTGATTAAAAGAGGTAAATATTCGTGAAACACCAATTTTGTAAGCATAAATTCACTAACCACGGTAGGAATACTTTATCTAGTTTCAACAACATTAGTTTTGCATTAAAATGTTAACCTATTAAAAATACACAAATACCTTAGTTCATTATTTTACCGCAACGATAAATTTTCTTGTATTAGCAACATCTTATTAAAACTCGAATCATTTAGCTTAATATCAGAATTAACTCATTGAAATTTTATTTCTAAAATACAAGAAAAGAGTTAAGAAAGTCATACCATAGTGCTTATTTGTAATATTTTGTTTCAAGATTGTAAAAGTATAAATTATAATTTGTAGTATAGTTGTATGAGTATGTTTAGTATATTCTCCACTGTTTTTCTTATGCAGAATAAAATTTGTGATTACTAAATTCCAAACGTTTCTTATATATATATAATTTGATCATTAGTTTCAGGTGAAATCGTTTTATAATGTCTCTGAAACAGATGCATTTCTTAAGTAAGTGGTGAAAATTCTGCACATTTTAGGGGGTGATAATTGAAAACCGTATTTTTTAAGTTTGAATATTTAATTCTAAAGAAAAAATTGGCACAATATGAGATATTACGATATAGAATTAAATTTAATTTCATCACCATCAAGATTTGTCCTTCAATTGTTTTAAATGTATCTCGATTATAATATTCCAGTACTTTTAGTTGGTTCTTAAATAAATATAATGAGTAAAAAACATTGTGAAAGTTTACATAAAGTGTCTTCCAGTAAAGTGTAAATCGTACTATTACCTAATCATTGTTTCCATTTTCCGATAACTATATCTTATGAATTTATTTTATATATATCGAGTTCAAATGACAGATAAAATTGTCAGCTGCCAACAAACGCTTTTCATGAACTGGATAAGGTAAAAGATATATGACTCAAATAGATACATAATGGGTATTTTTACTTGTTTAATAATAAACTTGTAATTTTTTGAATTTCATTAAAGAAAATACAGTCAGCAGAAATATTTTTATATACCAAGTTTGTAACCATAAATTCAAAAGTTTATGTTAAAGACACATCTTTGTATAAATTATCAACTTGCTTTAGAGTGTGGTTTTAAAACCTTTATTATTTTTAATAAACTAATAAAAATGTTGAGAATTATGCTGCAACTTCCTTATGCAAATTATGTACCGCTGAAATAAAATCTAATTATAATTTAAAGAGTATGTTATGTATTTGAATTCCATGTTGCTTGAACATTGATCCAACATATTTATAAGTTTTGAGTTTCCTTTAACTCATTTAATTTTAATGCAAAGGACTTTTTAAAATCTTGGTGCCATTCAACTTTACATTCTTCTACTTGTCTAGGTTTCTAAATAAGTAATGAAATGATGTGAAGACAAGAGTGTCTGTAAGTATGGACGCTTTTTGTAAATGGAGAAAATAATTTATTTCAGAAAAGACATTATTCATTTAAGTGTTTATTTATGATATTACTTTAGAATTCTTTATTTTTATCTGTATGTTTTGCAAATACGATACGGATGATTTTTGTTACTTTAATAAATTTTACATGTCTCAAATTATCGTTTAATTATTTCTGATATTCGATACGATTCTGAAAAATTTCTTCT